>APFE030264679.1:5908-57501 GCA_000404065.3 Pinus taeda | reverse complement strand
GCGGAAATCTAGTGTTCAATGTATATATCGATCTCTGAAGACTGGATGGCCCAAATTAATAATGGCATGCAGGATAAATTTTCCGAGTTTCAACATAAGAAATGCTAGATAGGATTCCCGATGAACAAATAGGAACAGACCATGTTGTCGAAACAGTCCTTGAGTGGACTCCATCTAGTAATTGATAACCAATTGGGATAGATGTTATACCGGAAAACATTGTAGGAATAGCAGCAGAAAGTTTTGTTGTGGCTATATCAGATGACACAGTCCTAGATGGTGACAGTTTCTCCGACATATTTAGTCTGTCCAAAATATTTCCTAGTGATTCGACAGGAACTTGCGATGAAGGATGATTAAAAGAACTAACTTCAAGGGTAGAAGGATATAAGTGGATCCCAGTTCCAAACTGTAATGGGGTACTAGATGTAAGATCCTCTACTATCTCTTCTATAGTAATCAGTCTAGGTGGAATGGGTAGACCGTCAGGTCCGTAAAATATTTATAGAGCCAAAGAAGGTATAGCTTTTGTATTGATAGATACTGGAGGGGTGACATTTTCTGAATTCTGGATTTCAACTTCCAGATGTTTAGGTGAATGAACTTCAGTCTCTGGATCAGCTCTTACTTGAGCTGTTTCAAGTATGGAAGTGTCTACCGTTACACTAGGATCACTTCTAATGTCTTCTTGTAATTGCGGAACTTCTTCTGTAAAGGAAGAGGTACCAGAAATGATAGGAGTAATTGTAGTCTCTTATGTTGTTGAAACACAAGTTACAAATAGACCAGGAGAATTGGACTCAGTTAAACGAGACCGTCTTGCCCGGAATGGTTTTGTTTCCAAAGTCAAAGATGGTTGACTCGCTAGTCTCCGTGAACGACGGGGTTTTGATTGACTTTCTTCCACAATTGCGGATTATTTGATCAACTCAAAATTAAAGGGAAAATGTTGTTATTCCGAATTTAATAAATTTTCATGATGCTTTGACACAACTTTTCTTTTTCAATTTTTAAGAGTCGAGAAAAAGCTAAATATGACTCTAGTCCCCTTTGATTTTTAATGAGCCTGAAGTGACAAGTGCTTAGATGGACCTTTTCTTTTAGGGAGTCAAAAAGGAATGAAATTGACTACTATGGAGATCTAGATAGAGGGATTACCAATCCAATCGAAAACCTGCAATATACACCTTGGTGGTAAATTAAAGAGAAATTACCAAGGACTTATGTATGGCAGTGGATCTTCCCGAATGTTGTGTTCAGTGCGTTGCGATCAAGAGGGCGACAGACACTGCTTCCTATGGATAAAGGATATAAGCCTATTATGGTATCCCAATATATAGTCGATGGTACAGGAAGCACAATTCCGTGCTAGCACTTGTCATATCAAAGAGGAGGAATCACCCAACCTTCGATGAAAACAATAGTTACTAGATTTTACGATGCCAGAACACGTCTCTAGCCTAGACCTCTAGATGTGTTGCATTAGGTTCCAAAGAGTTTTTAATTTCATTGAGATTTATTTTAGAATTGATCTTGTTTAGAAGTTTTTCTTTCGAGGTTCATCATGTGATGTAGATGTAAAATTCGTAAATATGCAATCTAAAATGATAAAAAATCGTTGTTTATTTTTAGCAATGAAAATCCTAACTACAAAGGAAGGAAGATTACGATTCTTTCAACCAAAGAGAAAAGAGCACACACTAAATGCACTTTTCATAAATCATTTTTTGCACACAATCTAAATGCAAATGCAAATGCATATATTTTTTTTTTCGTTCCCTTAATGTGATCAATGCCAAAAAGGAAAACTAAGTATAGATCTGAACTATTTTCGTCAAAGCGACATTTCAACAATTTTCTTTTCAAAATGGAAAGGAATACTAAACAAAACTTTTCAATTTTGAATAGAAAACACTTTCGACACTTCAAATAACAATAAATCAAATCAAATACAAAATGAAAAGTTGAATCGACTATCTAGAGGAGGAAGAGTTTACGACGCTTCTCTTTCTTGACGAAAAAGACAATTCGATTAAAGTAAATTTTCAATAATATATTGTAAATGATAGACAAACACATAAAAACATTTACTAATCTTTATCAATGGACACTGGACTATGTAAATCAAGGAGTCTTCAGTAATGAGATACTGTTCATAAGCAGCAGATCAATCAAACAACGCTAAACACAAGGACAAAAAAACCCAAATTTCAAGGAGAGAAATAGTATTACTCAGTCATCGCACCTATTCCTTAGAGAAACATGGATGCATCTCACCTGCTACACACAGGAAGTGCGATGCATACCGACTTCCAGTTAGAGATAGTGTGATGGGCCAGGGAGCGCAACTGAGATGGGTTTTGGCTCAAATTTACAACTGGTCTCAGTGGATTAAGCTGAGCTATTATGGAAAGTAATGAGCAAAGTACAGGGCTATGATCTTGGAAGGTTAATGAGCTACCACAAGGGCATCTAAGATGCTTGTAAATCAGATGTTTACTTCATAAACTAAACTAGAGATTGACTAAAGCAGCATTCATCTACTTTTCAATTGCATAGCAAAAGAAGTTCGAAGGCTATCTTGCTAACTTCAGGCTCCATCTATAGTTTATAAATCAAACAACAATAAAAAACAAACAAACTATTCACTCCCCAGCAGAGTCACCATTTTGTTTCTGGGAAAACTAGTGTCTTTTCGATCTGCTAGTCCCACTAGGATTGGTAGCTATCCTAGAAACAAACAATCAAAGCAATCTGTGATTTCCTTTATGTATGATAGATAAAAGAGAAGCAAAGGGGCCAACCTGGATCTTTCGCTTGACTCCTTGCTTGATTTCTCTCCACCTTGATAGAGCTTGCAACTCCTCTCCTACTTGTCTCTCTTAGAGAATACCAGTAGAAACAAAGTAACAAAACACCATCAAAGCATCTCGATCTATTATATCATAAACAATGCAGAATAAAAAATATATTGAACATACAATGGCATTCACAAATAACAAGATTCACATGTACATGATTGTATGGAGGAAAATTAAAAGAACTTTATTAATAATAGAAGAGAGGATTACAACCCGGCTGTTAGATCCGACATCATCCTCCCAGCATCAAAGCCCTCTTCACCTCATGAAAAGCAAGATCACCCAACAATAAAATGTTCTCTCTCAAAGACAAACTATCAGCACTTCCTTACAAATTACAAAATTCTAGCCTCCAGATCTCTTAGACAAGAGATCCATTTATAGATGTCTGCAAGGGTGTGAGTCATCTCTAGGTTTTTTATTAGTGTCATTCCACTTGGAGTTCTTGGTTCCACTTGGAGAATTCTTGGATCTCTTACTCATCCCTGGGCGAATTCAAAGAGGAAAGTGTCATAAGAGAAGTTTCTAGAAGATTCCATGAGTATCAACTTAGCAAACTATCTCAGACATTTGTCGATTCTCACTCATCGCACCCCACAAAAGGCCTCTTTAGTATGCATCGCACCTGGCTAGTATAGGAGTCAGTATGCATCACACCTTGACAGTGGAGTAGTCAGTATGGTCCAGTTTTGGCCAGTTCTGAGTGGTTTTTCAGGTGGAACTTTTGGGGAATGATGTAATCAGTTGACTATGATCCTTTAGGGTATGAAACAACACTTTTAGGGGTTAAAGAGCCCTTGGTTTATCAACATATAAGATTGGGGTTGTAGTGCCCAAATATGTCTATAACACCATCTCTTGTTCTTCACTTAGTTTTTACCTCAACTCCTTTTTTTCTTCCTCCAACTTCTTCTTCTCCCTTTGACTTTACTCGATCCTCTTATCACATTGTTTACTCTTCGCCTCAATCTCTAAAGTTTCTCTTAATACAAGTGGATCTACATTGAACTTGTAACTTTTCTCTGCCTCTATGGTGTCAACAACCTTCCTCCTACCTTTGTCAAGCACAGGTCTGCTTCCCTCTACTGTTGCTGATGTTGCTGCTCTCTAAGGTGCTACTACCTTCTGCACTGCTAGCCCTTCTTTACCTATTTTGACCGGTTCATTGAGCTTTGAGAAGTTAGATCAATATATCCATGGATCTTCCTCAGGCCAATGACACACCCCGTGGATTGAAACTTATGGTGTCGAAGGTGAACCTATTGAATTCCTTCATCTCGACCTTAGCATGCTTGTGATTTTGGGTCTGATACAACCCAATCTGTAAAGGAAGAGCGAGCCAAGGTGCCTTCTTCTGCCTATGCAGTCTTGTTGATGACCCTGTTGAGATGTGGTATGCAACCTCTTGCATGACCAACTTGCCCACGGAAATCTTTCGTAAAACATGCAAATTGTTCTCTGCACTATACATCCAGAAGAAGTATCCAAGGGGTGAGGCATACCAATCTGTTATGTTAACAAATGCCTCCATTGATGCCCATGACATGCAAGGCAGATCCTGCTCAAAGAGCATCCTGTACACCGGGGTGACAAAGTGGTATGATAGTTGTATTATAACTCCATGAAAGTTGCACTCGGAGAAAAACCTACAATAAGTGTGCACAGAGGTTTCTGAAGGTGTACATGCTCGACCCAAGCCTGGGAACTACTGACGGGCACAGATTGCATCAAGTATGTAAGTGAACATGAAGAGCTTTGCTTGCTGACCCTTGGGTGGACGTCAGGCTTCTGTTACTTGTCCCTTCAGCTGGAGAGACAACATGTTGGACCAATTGAATGTTTTTGCTTCATTCGCCAGTTGATCCAACATAATCACCCAACCCTGCGGGAATGTTTCGGTACTCTCTTGGTCGTATAAGGGACATGTGAAGATGACCAAGAGCTGATAAGATTTCCACAATATCCTTTTCTTGTAAACTTGGTTGGGTGTTTTCCTTAACTTAGATGGCTCTTTAACCTATCTCTTTAAGAAGTCTCTTGAGTTTGCACTATTGTTGGGCCTCATGAACGGTGCATCCATTGTGACCACCGGTTGAGGCAAGTGATACATCTCCTGAAGGTCCCTTTCCCTAAAGGTAGAAAGTTTTGTTCCACTGACACTACTCAACACCATTGTCTCTAGATTGGTATGCGAGATAATCCAGTGGATCATGTCCATGCATGGAAATGCCGGATACCTTCATTCAATTCTGTACAAGCCAGACTTGTGTATGTTGACATAGAATGCGATCCTACAGATTCTCCTCAAAGGTGCCTAAAAAGAGGTCATTGATGTCCTACCATTTTATCCTAATCTTCTTTTCTATGAACAACTTATTGTTTTCATAAATGTGAAATCTCGTGGACACTTGCTCGACCACATCACTAGTTGCGCTCTCAATAGTGTCCTTTGACCTTTCTCTCTTAAAAGCCATTGTAACTATACTTCTTAGAGACTGCTGAACACCTATAATACCTAGAGACTGAGAAAAATGCATGGCAAGAAAAATTTTAGTTGAAAACAAAAAGAAACTTAAGTACTGAGATGCAACACACCTCGGTGACTCATTAGAAGATTTGTGCACTTTTCACTGGCAGGCTGGTAGACTGTCTGCCAGAATTACACAGGACATAGTCCAAATTGTGAGTGAGTTAACTGACTACTGAAACTACGTAGAGCACAGTCTATCTTGGCATGCTGATGATTTGAACTGCGCAATGTAGAGTGTAAGTCAAGATGACTACAAGCTGGAGAAATTGCATTGTGCAATTCGAGGGGCCAACTGAGGAACTATCTTTTAGAATGGCACATAGAACACTCTGGGAGGCCAGAGTGAGGCAATATCTACACAATTTCTGGTAGAAAGCCATGGCCTTCCATCCTAGAAATGCACAGTGCAAGCTGGGCAAGCAAAGGTCTAGGCCAAGGCAGTTTAGACCCGCTGACGGGCGACTGAAAACAATAAGGACTGAATTCATGTGCCAAATTGAGAGGGACATGAGTGAATGAACATGCACGCAATCAACGAGTGGAAGATTCATTAAAGGGGAAAATAATGAAATGTGTGAAGCGAGTCACCTAAATGGCGACTGTCAATGCAAAAATAGTGTCATGCATGCGACACCAAGGAGATGCAATGAAAAACTTGAAACAATTCTTCTACAAGATAACATGCATTAAAAAATAGCAAGCGTTCAACAAAACCAAGAAAACAACACTCACACAAACTAAAATACAAAAAGAGGCAGAAAAGTAGCAAAAGACATAAAAAGCAGACTTACCCGGAAAAATATGAGTTAAGCATGTTGAAGGTTCCTAGATGCGATGTGGAATGCCAAAGCTCCAAGATCAAAGTAAAGAATGAGATCCGAAGCATCGAATAAATAGTTCTTGACAAGATTGAGGTTTATGACGTGCATGCCACAAATCTAGGAAAAATCAATACTTGGCAGGAGGTTTGTAAAATGACTTTTTCATGTAACCCCTAGCTGCTAAAAATAGATCCCTAAAATCTAGGGACACTTTTTTTCTGTTTTTCTTTTTATTTTTTGGGAAAAAGTTTCGCATGGATGCAATGAAATATTTCTCAGTCCTCGAATGAACAAGTCAAGTTGGGAGCACATGTAATGAACTCCAAGCCTCTGGATGACTTCTGCACAGTTTATGGGCTGAGTGGTTTTGGTTGCCCCTAACGCTCTGCGTAATTTATGGACTGAGCCCAGGTTTCCATCCAAAACTACCCAAATTCTAAGAGAAATCCTGACGATGGGTTGCTCTGCGCAATTTTCAAGTGCAAGGAAACCTACTTGCTCTGCACATTTATGGAGAGAAGTAGGATGCCTTGATGCCCTGTGCAATTCTAGAGAGAAAGGTTGGTTTCCCTCCAGTTCTACGCAATTTTCCAAATGATCACAAGATCCAGTTGAAAACCAAGTCACGAGATGTCATCCTACAGGTGAAAGGCAAGCAAGTTAGCAAACACAAGCTATTAAGCCAAGAAACTCAACTGAAAGCATATGTACCTGAGAAGTGCGAGACATGCTGCTAAGGATGGTTGGTAGTGGGGTTCCTAAACAAAGCCAAGGCAAAATTTTGTAGTATGGATGTAGCTGATACAACATTGGCAACATATTTGTAGAACTCTAGCTCTTTGAATGGACCTCGTTTCGTGAAAACCAAGTCTAACTCGTCTAGAAGTATTGTTCGATTTCCTGATCATCATGTTTTCCACACTAGCTTGAGTGACAGATGTAGCACCTACCATGATCTTGATCTGTCAGCACACATTCAAAGCCAAGTCAACTTAATTGTTTCAATTGGGGATGAAGGGTATATTGGTGCATAAGTAATGTGACTGTGAGAGTTTAAGTTTCATCTCTGGTGTTTCTCCGCTGCGAGTAGGCCTAGTCAGTACCCCGGTGGAGTCATGCATGAACACAAGCATCGCTGTGCAGCCAGCAAGCCTGGTCAGTACCCCGACATAGTTACTAACATCACCTCTCTGCACAAGAACCCTTTCTCTTCTTTCAACTTATTTGTTTTTTCAAAATTTTCATTTTTCGAAGAACTTATCATAGACACGTGTTTATTTCAGAGGCGGAAAAGGGATCCCAACTTATTGAGAGCAGAAGATATTGTTCCATTAGAGAAGTATGTTATATATACCTATGACATACTTGTTAAGGTTTTCCCCCTCACCTTACTCTACTTGATTGAGCTGACAAGGGTTAACCCAAAAACAACCGACTAAAGTAGGTGGTACTAGTTAGAGCACAAGTGTTGTGTTTTCACCAAGATTCACTTCGAATAGAATGTATTTTCCATTGATGTATCATTGAATAAAGATAACAAGTTTTTCATAAAGAGAGAAGAGAATAGATAACCAAGTTGTGGTAGCTTCACAAGTCCTCTTGTACTTTACCCCGCTTCTCTTAAGATTCATGCACAGTTTCATGCAAAACTAACCTACAGATATAAACAAGAAAACAAAACAATAAAGAAAAGAGCAGAGGAAAATTCCAAAGAAAAACAAGTAAGAAAATCAGGCAAACAAGCAATCAAACAAACAAAAAATGCATGCAATCAAACAAGACATAAAGCAAACAATACTCCTACTCCTAAGCTAACAGTGCATCGGTCTACTCACATGAAGTGATATTTCCAATACAGCCACCAGCACAATGGATGACCCATGTTGGTGAAGGCATGGTTCGTGAAAAGGACAGTCAAGCGAACCAACAAATATGAAAGATATAACAATGAAGAACCACGCACTCTGAGTTTAAACACATCTACAGAAAAGGAAGGAGTGAAAGCACAAGACAAGCACTATGTGGACTTACCATGTTGTTGTGACACACTACATGTAGATGATAAGCATATGCACTCTCTTGACTATGATAGATAAGAAGACATAAGAAAAAGAGACAACTTACATCTTACAATTTTGCTTGCTGTGTATGATTCCTCCAATGCATCAATGATGGGATCTTGTGATTCAGGTGGAGGAAGCAAAATTTGTGTGTTCGATTGATATTTAATACATATGAGTGGTGAGGAGCCTTGGGTGTTTCAACAATTTCCTGATCAAAATTGAAACTAACCTCAGGATAGGGAGGGCCTAACATAACCATCAGCTTGGGCTGAAGTGCCTCGACAGCCTACGGGGTTTCGACTTCATCGATAGATATATCATCATAAATCAGTGGCTTTGAAAGATCAACAAAGATTGAATCAACGTCGTGATCGAATAGAGGAGTAAAGATATCATGACAACTACGATCAGAAAAATCATTGAGTTCATCAGCATCCTCATGATATAATGAATCATACAGAGGGGTAAATGAGAAGCAAGAATGTTCACCCTATACGTTTTTCGAAAAAGTAGATGAAAAATCAAGTGGATTTTCAATGAAGAATTTGTCCTCTCCACTCTCAAATGATGGACTGACATTGGGTCTATTTTGGAAATGATCGCAAATAGATGCGTTCGGGGATGAATTTACACAAGGAAAATCAGATATAACAGAATAAACGAATATGTTAGGAAAAGCGAAGGAGGCGTAGAGAGAAGGAGGTCATCCTTCACCATGGATTCATGCTCAGATCCCCATACATACTCATCATAAATGACAGCGCAGGTTGGTTGTGCAACGCCAATTCCGTCGATGGCTTAATTCTCGTTCATAATAGGTGTCGATTTCAGAATGGAAGAACAAAAGACAATACAATCCGGAGGATCAGCAAACTACAGAGATGAAGGTAGAGATAAGAAGTGTATATGATATCCCATGGGATTCCCAACCAAATATGTGCAGAAATTAAAAGTAGTGAGGGTGGGAGAATGTAATAGTTAAATATTCTTGTGTGCATGCTCTCCCAAGTGCTTCAAGCTCAAAATGGTGAAAAATAGATTCGATCAGATCACTGAACTACTTGAATGAGTGCACGTAATTAGGAGGCAATTTGTGGCACCATAACGACGACAATTCACAAAGTGTGTTTGCAAACTGCATACTAACCTCTACTTCATCAAAACCTTCCACATTCTCAATGAATGCAAGGAAGTCATATAAGTGCTCAGGCCATGACACTTCACCTGCACCATCATATGTGAGTTCATACAAGTGATCAAAGAGCTCCCTCATGAATTCAAAGGGATGTGCATTGGAGAAACATTGTGGAGGGTTACCTATAAAAATATCCATGATAGATGTACGAAGATTCAAAACATGATGTGAGGACTCAACTTGTCATCTAGCCCTCCTTCTAGTGCCAAAAATAATGACCGTGTTGGACCTACCAACATGTCAGTGGATCTCCCTGGTAGGAAGTCCCAACCAGACCTCAGCCCGTTCGGAGTAGGATTCCCAGTAGTGGGTAGTAAGGTGTCGCCTTGACTGCGGTTACACATAGAGGTAAGTAAGATTTCGTTGTTGGAAGCAAGGGTTGACCTTGCAACAAGTCAAGGAAGGTGAATGAAAGGATCTAACACATGGAAGGGGAGAAGAGTGCATCCCTTAGAAGCTTGTGACATCACGAAGCTTGAAAGGGAACACATCAACTAAAAGAAATCACGAGATGGAAAGCAGGATAGCCGATGATCCAAAGTGATGAGTTATACCAACAACACGCTTTGAGAAGATTCATACAAACACGTACAGAATAGTCCATACATACATGCGTAAACTACAACTATATACATCATTAGATTAACTAGGATAACTGAACTACAATAACAATATATGCATGAAACGTGTTGGCTTTGTCATATTAAAAGAGTGAAAGATCCAATCATACATACAACCATGACAACCACTAGCCCCGATAGTGGAACATTACAGTCACTACCGCCTGCTCCTCCAAAGAGATGTACTCACTCTGCATTGTGGAGAAGCCAAGGTGTGTTACAATACACTCCAAGCTTTCTCTAAGTTATACCTATCAAAATCTTGGCTCCCAAAATCCTCTACAATGAGTTATGCGGTTCTATATATAACAAGGGTGGGGTGATCATTGAAATTCCCCTTTGCGACTCTTCAACTACCATCATGACTCTTCAACTTACACGAGTCCTTACATTCTACTATTGAAACTCGGTCATTCACTTCACATCATGTTTACAATACAATCTGCACATGTACCCATTTGAGAAGAAAATGGGCATGATTAATCCATACAGACATCACTAAGACTCAGACAGATGTGGGAAGACTAAGTCTTCGACATCCTATTGTTGATCAATTGTGGCAAACTGATGCTAATCTTGGTAGTCGTTGATGGTGTCCTCGTACTACATGGTGACATCCTTCTGAAAGCAAACTCTTACATCAGTTGCATCCAGGTACAATGATTTGGCACCTCTATCCAACTCGTCAGATAACATGCACATCATGGTGTTGAGTTCATCTAGAACAATGACATACTAATGCATAGCGTCTGCGCTCATCTGTAGGTTTGTGTTAGTGGCTATGTGCATCAACTGATCGAAGTACATGTCTAGCTCCAGTCAAACTTCGTTCTTTGCTTTTGCCTTAGTGAGTGTGCGAATAAATGGGATCGCATGTGTATGCATAATGACATCCATGCTCTTGAACACTCGTGCATGTGAAGCCTATAAGCTGGTGATGAGAAGTGAGAGTTCCTCATAGTTCCGTATCTAAATTTGGATGAGTGCCTTCAACTCAACTGCCTTTAGCTTCATCATCTTTGGAAAGTGAAACTAGGATTCCTTGTACCTCATTGTCCATATCGGCATGTGATTGAAAACAATGTGTATGTCTTACACGATGCATGCTCTCCTATCACAATGCTCTTGCCAATAGTTAAGATTGAAAATTGACTTATGCATAATGGTGAACCTAAAATACAGCTTCTGCATGATTGTCTCGAGAGATGATACTTCATCAAGTATCGCTTTCTTCAACTCTGCTCTGGCGAATGCTATAGGTTTCTCTTCTCCTTTCTTAGCCGGTTGCAGCTCCTTAGCCATGTGCTCCTTCTAAGCTATCAATAATCTAACAATTGAGTTGGTGGCTTTGGCATATGTCTTTGTAGCATTGGCCAATGCTGCTGGATGTTTACGCACATCAGACATGATTACTCATTCTTCAAACTATGTAGGAGATACATGGACATGTGGAGTAGGAACAACACATGACTACACAACTCTATGTTGTGACTCGTCGAAAGATATGTGGACATTCGCTTGCAGGTTGTCCTCAAGGATCGTAGTGTCTCCTTGAACACTTGGGATTCTCTCTCCTCCCAAATCCGATGAAGTTATTGGAGTGACCTCTTGGCCTTGAGGCATGAGGTCTATATCTTCATCTATCTCTGGGTAAACCAAATCCATGTCCATCTATTCCAACATCTATTCAATCTCCTCAACAAAGTCTTGCTCCTATGATCGCCCACCCTATTTGCTATCTGCCAGCTTTTCAGATGAATCAATAACCGATATGGGTGTAGTTTCATAAGTATGTGCATGTTTCACCTCCTACTATTCCTTTTCCTACTGTAGATCTCTTGTTATTCACTTATTTTTTGCTTCAACTCCTGCAACTCCTTTTCTACTTCCTCCAACTTCTGTTTCTCCCTTTGTCTTTGCGCGATACTCCTATCATGTTTTCACCTCTTCACCTTAATCTTCAACGCTTCTCTTAATACAAGTGGATCTTCTTTGAAATTGCAACTTTGCTACACTTCTACGCCTTCAACAACCTTCCTCTTCCTTTTTCAAGCGTAGGTTTGTTGTCCTCTACTGCTATTGATGTTGTTTCTCTCTGAGATGCTTCTACATTTTGCACTGCTAACCATTCTACAACCATTCTAACTGTCTCATTGAGCCTTGAGAAGTTATAGCAGTATCTTTGTGGGTCTTCCTCAGGCCAATGAAACGCCCCATGGATTCAAGGATGATACACTCTCGTACAATGGTGTCCCACTAAGTGATGTGGGTCATATGGATTAAAACTTCTAGTGCCAAAGGTGAAACTCTTGAATTCCTCCATCTCTTCCTCACCATGCTTGAGATTCTTGATCTCATACAACTTGATCCATAAAGGAAGAGCGAGCCAAGGTTCCTTCTTCTTCCTTTGTAGTCTTGCTGAGAACCTTGTTGAGATGTGGTATGCAACCTCTTGCATGACCAGGTTATCCATGGTAAACTACAATAAAACATGGGGATAATTTTCCGCAATGTACATTCGAATGAAGGTGCCAAGGGGTGAGGCATACCAATCTACTATGTTAACCAATGCCTCCATCCCTACCTGTGATATGCAAGGTGGATCCCGAACAAAGATTATCATGTACACTAGGGTGACGAAGTGGTCTGATAATTGTATTATAACTCCATGAAAGGTACACTCGGAGAAAAACCTACAATAGGTGTGCACAGAGGTTTATGAAGTTGTCGATGCCCAACACAAGCCTCTGAACTACTAAAGGGGACAAATTGCATCAAGTATATAAGAGGACATGAAGAAATTTTCTTTCGGAACCTTGAACGGATGTCGGGCTTCTGTTACTTGTCCCTTCAGTTGGAGAGCCAACATGTGAGACCAATTGAAATTTCTTCCTTTGTTCGCCAGGTGATCCTACACAATCACCCAACTCTGCCAGAATTTTTTTCTACTCTCTTGGCCATATAAGCAACATGTGAAGATGACCAAGAGCTGCTAAGCCCTCTGTAGTATCCTTGTCTTGTAAACTTGATTGGGTGTTGTCCTAAACTTAGATGGCTCTTTAACCCACCTCTTCAAGATGTCTCTTGAATTTGTATTGTTTCTGGGCCTGGTGAATGCCGCATATATTGTGACCACTAGCTATGGAAAGTGATACATCTCCTCAAAGTCCTTTTCCTTGAAAGTAGATTTTTTTTTCCACTAACACTTCTCAACAAAATTTTCTCTGGATTAGTATCCGAGACAATCCAGTGGATCATTACCACGCATGGAAATGTAGGATACCTGCATGCAATCCTATACAAGCCACACTTGTGTATGTTGACATAGTCTCTCCAGTCCTCCAGATTATCCTCAAAGGTCCCTGAAAATATGTCATTGATGTCCTGCCATTTCATCTTGATCTCCTTGTTTATGAACAACTTAGTGTCTTGACTGCGTAGAACATAGTTCGGGATGTTAGTGAGTTGAATGGATTCTAAAGTTGCACGGCGCATAGTCCAACATGGCCTTATGATGACTGGAATTGCACAATGCACAATTTCAGTCAGGTTGACTACAACCTGGGAAAACTGCATTCCGCAATTCTGGGGGTCAACTGAGACACTTCCTCTTAGAATTGCACAGAGAAAATTTTGGGAGGCCAATGTGAGGTAGGATCTACACAATTTCTGGGAGCAAGGCATGGCCTGTCATCCCATAAATGCGCAGTGAATGATGGTCAAGGAAAGGTCTGGGCCAAGGTAGCTCAGACCCGTCGACGAGTGACTGAAAACATTAAGGACCAAATGCTTGTGCGAAACTCAATGCAGACATGAGTGAATGAACATGCATGCAATCAGTGAGTACAAGATTCAGTAAAATGTGAAAACAATGAAGTATGTGAAGTGAATTTCCACAACGATGACCGTTAGTGCAAAAATAGTGTCATGCATGTGACAATAAGGAGATGCAATGAAAAAATTGAAATGATGTTTCTACTAGCTCACATGCATTAAAGCGAAAACAAGCGTTCAACAAAACCAAGAAAACAACACTCACACAAACCGAAATACAAAAAGTGACAAAAAAGCAACAAAAGACATGGAAAGCAGACTTACTCGGAAAGAGCTGAGATGGGTGTTTCCTAGATGTGATGGTGAATGCCAGAGATCTAAGATCGAAATGGAGAGTGAGCTCTGAAGCATCGAATAAATAATTTTGACAAGATCAATGTTTATGACACACATGTGACAAATCTAAGAAACAACGACATTCGGTGGGAGGTTTCTAAAATTCCTTTTGCATGTAACCCCAAGCTACTAAAAATAGATCCATAAAATCAAGGGATGTTTTTTTCTTTTTGCCTTTTTCTTTTTCTAGAAAAATCTTCTCATGCATGCAAAGAAAGATTTCTTAGTCCTAAAGTGAACGGTTCAACTTGGGAGAACATGCCACAAACTAGAAGCCTCTGGATGACTTATCCATAGTTTTTGGGCTAAGTGGCTCTGGCTTCTCCACATGCTCTGCACAATTTTTGGACTAAATCCAAGGCTACCAGCCAAAATTGCACAAATTCTAAGACCAATCCTACTGATGGGCTTCTCTGTAATTTTCAAGGGGAGGGCAACTTGCTTTCTCTCTACATTTCTAGAGAGAAACAGGTTTCCCTGATGCTCTATACAATTCTAGAGAGCAAGACTTGTTTCCCTTCATTCTACACAATTTTCCAAGTGAGCACAAGAGCTAGTGGAAAATCAAGTCACTAGATGTCACCTTGCAGGTCAAAGGAAAACAAGTTAGCAAACACAAGCTAATAAGCCAAGAAACTCAATTGAAATCATATGTACCAGGGAAGTGTGATACATGTTGCTAAGGATGGTTGTTAGGGAGCCTCCAAAACAAAGCTAAGGAAGCATTTTGGAGGATGGTTGTAGAGGCTACAACAAGTTCCTAACTTCATAGCAACATTTCTTTGACATATCATCATGATCACTTATATTTTTCATCATATTCTCTACATTTTCCATTCACCAGCAAAGAACTCAGGGAGACTTTCCTATGATCATCTCCCTCAGGGATACTTCTATGTTCGCATCAGCATAATAGATCCATATTTTGGTAGAATACACAAATGATTAAAGTGAGAGGAACCACCTGTGACTTAAATTTCAATTTTAGCATCCCACCTATATACTTCTTCTTTTGAAATAGAAATGCAAATGTCAGAAGACCACTTGTAGAGTCATATGTGAATTTTGTTTCACATGAATCGAAAGATCTATCATTCTAATTTATCGTGAATTAAACAGAGTAGTGGACTAAGCACATTCCCAAAAAATCATATCCTCCTATGAACTCTCTTTTCAAGTGTACAATTTGAAGGAAAAATTGCAGAAATTGGCTTAAGTTACAATTACTATATATTCACAGTTAGGTATTGCATCATTCCCACTATCTATTTCCTTTGTTCTCGATGTAAATTTATAGTAATTTCAACTATGATATCTCGTGATGTAATCTCGACAGGAAAATAGAATATTCTTCCAAAAAAGGTATTTCCCACTGGTTTGGTTGATGGAAGCTTTCAGGACAAACATTTATTTGGCTGCACTGCGAAAACATGAACATGGGATTCATTGGTTTATGCATGGAATGTGATCCAAATGTACCACACCCATGAACTTTCATTATGACATCAACTATTAGAGAACCACTTACTTCAGGGTTTTTGGAATCTGAATGTATTTCAAATCATGTACTATGTGCAACATCAAACAACTCTCCTACAACTAAATTCTTATAACTCTGTGACATTAGTTGAACCTAATCTCTGCAATATCTTCCCTTGCTACAACTAAGCTCTAATTCATTTTAGCTGGCCTACCACTATGCTTGAAAATATTGATGAAGCCTAGTGGAGCTCTAATCTATTCATGCGCTCCTACCCATATGACTGAGTCATTGTAAGATTATGGGAAAACTTTCTAAACATGAAAGTTAACATAAGCTCGCCCAAACTAAATCTTATACCCTAAATTATGTTTAATGCATTCCATTTTAGGTTTAATACATGTTCAATTTGTGTCATTCCATTTATAAGATGGGTAAATTATGATATATATGAAATCGTGTGGTTTCTTTCAGTTTTTCTAGGATGCATTTTATTCGTGAAGGTCTTGACTCTTACCTGAAATTATGCTGAAATGATTTGAGAAACTCAAAGTGGCATGTTGGGTTGTTTCTCACACATTCCAATCTATTCAATTCACCATAGAAGAGCACCAGAGCCATCCAGATATCAGACTTAGTAAATACGAACACAACAAATTAGCCAAGGTGTACATTCCATTTTATTCAACAACCTTCAACATGAATATGGATCATGAGGTGGAATAGGTAAGATTCAAAAATGCAAGTTTCATCAACATCCCTCAATAGATTTGGTTTAGTGTACACTCTGAAGAGAAAGAAAACCTCAAAACCACGGTTCACATTCATCTTCACTGACATAGAAACTAGCTAATCAAGATGGTAGATATGCATTAAATTTGCATACCATCGGGATTAATTTTGCATATTATTTGCATGGGAATTGAGAGTTACTCCCATTAATGGTAGGTAGCAAGTACTACAATAGTAGGTGATGGAGAATTTAAATCACCTTGAGTTAAAATGTCTTATGTATTCCAAAGCCCATGAAATAAAGGTATTATAGATTTTTACAGTTTATTTGTGAAAGTGGATGTCATTTTGATGGGTTTAATAGGTAAACAAAATCTTAGGTTTTGACGTTGAAAACTTTTTAATTTCCATTAAATACGTCTAGAAATAAAAAAATTGTGTCTTATGGCACGTCAAATTCTAGGCCTTCTTGGTAGTACGCACTGACCTAGTTCCTTTAGACACTGCATACGGGTATGAAGTATAAACACGCTGCCCGAGAAAAACCAACCATAGTAGGAATTACATTATGTACCTGACTTGACAGCGCAAGAGGAGTTCGTTAAATTAATATACTTTTTCGTGAAGAGCAATTTTCCAGATGAATGGATATTAGGATAAATGCCAGAGGAAATTACATTTCTAATGGCCTTTTGTTGAACAACAACTTGGGGCTTCCAGATCCGTCTGCCTCGTCGTTTGGAATTTGCACCGTGGTCAGTTCTCAATTTCTTGATACCTTTGTGCAATTTCACCAGAATCTACTATGCAACGACGGTAACCACGGAGAATCACAGAACTTCATGATATCAAGCAACGACACGCATGATTTTTGACGTCGACACGTCTCTATGCCCATGTCGACCAACTCCAACATCACAGAAGCCACACCTGTGACAATGACAGAGCCACGACCTCCTCACATCGAAGGTCTAAGTAACTCTGTCAGTAAGTAACTTGGTTGGTCTATCTGTAAATCCGAGACGAACTACCAATATGGGCAAGAAATGATCCAAGGCTTCCAGGAGAGCGCTGAAGACAATGTTGAAAACTGACACTTCGAATTTCAGGCCCATGTTGCAGCGATTTACTGGTATTCTTGAAACCCACTTTGGGTATTCATCTGTGAACCTTTTTTTCTCTGCACATGTAGCCCGGCATGACTGGAAGTCATTGGGAAAGGCCTTATCTTATAAGGCAATACTTTACCTTAATATGAAATGTATCTCCTACCTTCATTCTATCCCTGATAGTTATTTCCCCAATACGTTTATTCATTTCCAGTCTCTCCATGATAACATAAACACCAGTGGTCCCAAATATCCTATAGGGCTAGACGGTACAAGACTTATGAAATTTGGATCCCTGTTTCCTACCCAACTATAGCATCTTCATCGAAGAGAAGCCCTGCAGATACCTCATGTAATCACAACCTTAATTCTCCATTTCTGAACTTCATGTTTGATCAGAGTTTTATATTGTTAATATTTTTTTTCTTATGAAGAACCTATGTATCTTTATTCTGTTAAATGTGAATTCAAGAAAAAATGGACACCGATGCCGCCTACACTGAAAGCCACAACCTATAGCCATTTTCAGCCGAACTTACCACACCTCTTATTAGTCCCTGCCCTTCGGGCTGGCAGGGACTATAGTAATCGATTTTGTTAGTTAGCATTAACCTGACACGATTACCGATCAACAAATTTGAGCAAATTTGAGCTTAAACCAAAGTTTGCGGCAAGCTCATGTCAATCCAATATAATATTTTATGTTTTTAACCAATCAATGCAATCTCCGTCTTATTTGGCCTCAAACCGAGGTATACCAGCTGAAAACTTAGGAAAAAGTTGGGAAATGTACAAGTAGTTAGACCAAGTTGACACATTCACGGAGTAATGCTAAGTCTTTCAATTAGCATTAATTTGCTAACATTTAATGTTAAGGTATATCACTGAATTAGAACTAGGAACTAGTTTATAAGTCGCTGAAGTTGCCACTTGCATGCTTCGTGTCTGCATGTTGCATGCTTCGTGTCTGCATGTTCTGATTCGGTGTCTGCATGTCTCTTAGTATTTAAGATGGCTTCTCTGGCCCTGAAATTCATCAGGTTAACGTCTCACTGCCTACATGCTCTGCGCTCCCACAGAGATTATTCCAGAGCTGGGAATAGATGCCGGATGCTCCCCTGAACTTCATGAGGTTAACGTCATCGACCTGCAAACCTGCAAACAAATCAGAAGTTGTTTATCATCTCTTCTCATGCAGAAGTTACTAAAGTTACTAATTATTTCAATTTGTTTGAACAGGTGACAGGAACCACAACAGTAAAAACAGAGACGTTTGCGTTTGCGTGCAAGACGAAGGTAAGACGAAGTTACCTGGTATCTGAATATGCTCGATTTGCAAAAAGCATCCTGCCTTCTCCACGCCCGAATTCAACTGTTCAGGTAAATCCAACCAGTTCTTATCCCATGATTAATACAAGCATTTAAACAACCAGATGGTTGAAAAGAATATAAGTATCTTCCTCTATTCTTTATTGCTTTATGTAACACAAGTTCCCGATTGTTTAAATTAATAAATTGCTTTCTGTAACACAAGGTCCCAATTGTTTAAATCTTTTCAACTGATGTCGAACAAATATTTTAAATTAACGTCCGACAAATATGTACATGTCTAAAGTCATTTGTGTATAGTAGTCGGTACTCCTAACCAAATCGTGATGGACATTGACTTAAGTTTGGAACACCACAGATGACTTCTGAAAATGAAATGTAGGCCTGGAAATCTCTCGCAGACGTCTGTCCAGAAGTCAGAAGAAATTGGGCCACTCATGCAATGAAAAAGTACCAGAGAATCAAGGTTTTAATAAGAGATGACATCGTTTTTTGTTTGAGAGCTTCTTTTAATTATTGGCGTAGGCCTTGATGTGACTAGCATGATCAATTTTTATACATGAAAGCATACAATAATTAACATATTGGTCCCAGGCATCTGAGGATAAAATACTAGAAAATCAAAATTTAATGGGCCACGCAACTGAGGAAAAGATAATAGAAAAACAAGCCAAACTTTTACGTGCCGGGATACTTGGAAGACTAATTCGTCTGAGAGGTTAGAACTTTATTCTTCTTTATTCCGGATGCTCGTAATGTGGTTATGGTAATCTCATAATTGTAATTCCCTGCGATTAGATTAAAAAATATCATAATATTCTTCTGATGTTTTATGCAGCTACTGCAGAGACTTGGAAAAACAAAAACAATGCAACTGTGGAAAGTAATTTGATTACCTTGCGTTTCAGGAGAGACAACCTCTGGACAACCTCTGGACCACCTCTGGTTCGAGCATCCATGGCGGGGCTACCAATAGAGCTTCTGCCGGATGACTTTAATTGCAGTTCTCAGACCCCTGTAACAAATTTATCCAGTTCAAGCTTCTGCAAATTTAACAAAGGCCTGGTAAATCAGTTCCCTAACTTGAACCTTATTCACTTTTCCAATAACTGGCATAAACAAGAGGGCCTTTGGGGCTTTCTGGTAGCCGGCACAAGAACTACCATTTACCACCTCTGGTTCGAGCATCCATGGCGGGGCTACCAATAGAGCTTCTGCCGGATGACTTTAATTACAGTTCTCAGACCCCTGTAACAAATTTATCCAGTTCAAGCTCCTGCAAATTTAACAAAGGCCTGGTAAATTAGTTCCACCACGAGTCCTTGTGCCTTTGGCACTATTCATTAGCGTGGTCGTGCTGCGATAATCCACACCCTCTTATTGAAATGACCTCCGTTAGAGAAACTGCCAGCACAGCCCGTCGCCAGAATTAGAATTTGAATCTACTGTTGTATCGACGCTCGATACTCTGTTTACGGCTTTCCAATCGGTGGTGCTGTAACAAGTCTGCTATCTCCGGCGTTGCAGTAGTGTGAACCCCTCAACGTGCTGGATGAACCCAAATGAACAGTGAATGGCGGGCATACAAAGGGGTAACAGGCATCAGAGGGTGGATGAACCCAAATGAACAGTGAATGGCGGGCATACAAAGGGGTAACAGGCATCAGAGGGAGGCGGGCATGCAACATATATCATTGTAATGAAGGCAGCTGGTAGATGAGATACGTGGCGAGCGGGCGACAAAAGGATCATGCATACATCCTAATATGTTAAAGCGAGGCGAACATGTTAACTGGGGTTGGTTAATTTCATTTTTATAAGCGTAGTAAGGCTTACAATATAAGTATTTATAATATTCTATATTCTTTTTATATCTGATTACATTATGAGAAATTTCCGGATTAAGACTTTGTCTTCTGTTCTTAATTATATCTCTATTTCGGTTTTTCTCTTCTGAACAATTAACATTTTGTTGTTGGAGATTTCAGAAAAGAAACGGTGTAAAATTTGTTTATCTCTTGACATTTTCAAAATGTCAAAATCCATACATTGCACTGCAGGTACGAAGCAGCTCTGGTGAACAGTGTGGTTGACGACGTGGCTAAGCTTTGTAACACTGCCCACAGCAGGTCGCCGTCAATTTAATCTTTACTGTATTAAACCGTGGCCCATTAAATGTTAAAAACCGTTAAATTTAATTGCTTTATCTGTTTTAAAATTCCAAGTCTACTTAAGTAGGATTCTTCTACTTTCACTTCTAATAAAGAAATCGTTTTATTTTATTACAGTGGTTCAGATTTATGATTTCTGGTCTTTCAAGATTTTGATGGTTTCCATCACCATCAAAATGATTCAAACACTATGAAAATTAGTTCTTAAAAAAAAATTAACCTGAGAAAATTTCACCATCCTAACAAAATTGTGATCTCCATAGACCATGCCGAATATATCACATTAGAGCTTTTGAATCCTTGGAATTAATTGGCAGGAAACATTGTTGCAGCTGTCCTTGAAGTTGCATTTCGATCAGTTTTACACAATGCGAACAACACAACAGCTGCATTTTCCTTGTTACGAGGACAACCAGTTCTGATTAAATCTACCAATATTGGGATTGCCTCAGCGCAAGAATTGCCAGTGTTGTCAGGGCTTCACCAACCATCCCTGCACTGGGATCTACCAGCAATTGCATCAATGGGCCCACAGCACCAACTCTCACAGCCCTTGCCTCTCTGGCTTTCCTCAGAAAGCAGCATCTTTCTTGCCTCTCTGGCTTTCCTCAGAAAGCAGGTATTGCATCAGAGCTGCAGCAACGTTTACGGGCAGATACGCTGCGGGCTGGGGCAGGGACTAGCTGCCCCGCAGCCCTTCTTGTTGAATTTATAGATTTCATTGTGTAGTCATCTAAATCACATGCATAAAATTCTATATCCTCTTTCTTTATTTATTAATTTGTATATTCTTCTTCCTGAGCAATGCAAGTCAAGGCCTTCCATGAATAATAGGATTTTTTTTTTTTTCTCCATTATTATGTTTGTCTGGTGTTCTCCATTTATGCTATAGTCCTGTGATTAAACCTCTATTGGGTGTGCTCTGTTACACTGAACCCATCAACTAGTATCATATCTAGGTTACCCTATACAGTTGTTCTTGCCCTCACCAGAATCATTTTGAATTCCCCTTAGCATCACCAATGAAGCTCGCAGTCTCATGGATGCAGTGTGGGTCTAGTGGATATTTTTGTCACCCATAGGAGGAGGGAGCTCGATAAATAGATGTACATTGAAAGAGTTTGCTGAAGAGAAGGTTCTGGAGAAATTTCTACTCCAGAAGGGTATTTTGAACCTATTTTCTTTGGAATATGAGAAGAAGTGGGAGGGAGTGTTATGAGTCAACACCAATTTAAAATTCAAACTTTTTTTATTATAAAAAAGGACCAAGCTGATTTCTGTTTTTGGTAATGGAAATAATTATTGAAGAATTTTTATCATAATCGTTGGTGTGTTTTTTTATTATGATCATATATATATATTTACAATGATATCTGTTAAATTTCGTCTATTTTAATTAATCAAAAATTTATTACGTATGGATAATTTAAAAGGAAAAAGGGGCAAGGTCTCTTTTTTTAAATAAATTTTTGAAGGAGATGAATTTGGCCTTTTATTTAAAGGTGTAGTAATTAAATTTTTTCACTATAAGTAGTGTTTTGATTTTTTGCGGTGTGACTTATTGAGAATGGAGACAATAGCTATTCATATGGAGAAGTTGAACGAGGTTAATTTCTTTCTATGGAAATCACATATGGAGGATATATTTATTTTAAAGGATCAATATTTATTGATTGAGGGCACAACAAACTTATTGAGAATGGAGACAATAGCTATTCATATGGAGAAGTTGAACGAGGTTAATTTCTCTCTATGGAAATCACATATGGAGGATATATTTATTTTAAAGGATCAATATTTATTGATTGAGGGCACAACAAACAAACCATCATCCATGACAGATGAATAGTGGAATAAGATAGATAGAAAGATGATTGCAACAATTCACTAATATCTAGCAAATAATGTATATTTCAATGTGTCCGGAGAAAATACTGCAAAAGGATTATGGAAGAAGCTCCATGATCTATATGAGAAGAACATAACATAAAACAAAGTGTTCTTGATGAAGAAGCTTTATAATCTCAAGATGAAGGAGAGTGCTTGAGTTGTTAAGAACTTGAATGAATTCAATATTATTACTAGTCATCTTGCCTTTACAAAAATCATTCTAAATGATGAAATTAAAGCTATCTTGTTAATGTGTTCTATGCTAGATAGTTGGTAAAAATTAATTGTTTCTATAAGAACTTCCACACTTATAGAAACCTTGAAGTTTGATAATGTTAGAAACAATTTAATGAATCAGGAGTTGTGACAGAAGTCAATTACAGAAAATCAAGGAGGAGAAGCTCTACCTCTGGTTAATCGTGGTAGGAGAATTCATTGAGGTCAACAAGGGCGATCAATATCGAGAGGCCGACTGAAATCAAGGATTTGCAAGCTCATTTTATTTCATCGTGGCAAATATGGTCACAAGAAGAAAGAATTTCAAGTATGGAAAAAAGGACAAAAGGATCAAAGACCAACAAGTACAAATCGCAAGTCATCAAGCACAAATGAAGTTGATACCACTATTGTAGTCAAAGATGATGATGTGTTGGTTATTGTTTCAGGAGAGAATGTATTTTTATATACATCTAGCAATAGATTTGATTGGATCCTTAACTCCGGGGCATCTCACGAGTGAACCCCACGTAAATATAGTTTGTTGCATACAATCCTGTTGATTATGGTAACGTGAATTTGGGGAATAATCATTCTTCTAGTATTGTTGGAGTGGGAGATAACCAGATCAAGATGAAGGATGGACAAGATATATTGTTGAAATAGGTTAGGCATGTACCAACAATGTGCATGAATTTTATCTCTATGGGATGACTCGATGGTGAATGCTATTCCACAATGTTTTGAAAAGGAGTTTAGAAAATTAGCAAAGGAGTATTGGTCGTGGCCAAAGGACCCAAGAAAAGAACATTATAGACATTGAAGGCAATGATAGGAAAATAAGATTTGACTGTTGTCACAAAAGAAGGAAACTCAACATATCTGTGACATAAGCTCTTGGGTCACATGAGCGAGAAGGCCTTCAAAATCCTTATTGGTAAATATTTACTAATAGGTTTGAAATCCTATAATCCTGATCTTTGTGAGAATTATACATATGGTAGACAAAGAAGGGTTTCATTCCTTAGAGGTGACCATGAGAGAAAGAAAATTTTGTTAGAATTGATACACTCAGATGTGTTTGGGCCTGTTAATATTAAGTCATTAGGACGAGCGTCATATTTTGTAAAATTTATAGATGATGCATCCAGGAAGGTTTGGGCATACCTTATGAAAAGTAAAAGTGAAGTGTTTTAGATATTTCAAAAATTCCATGTTGTCATTGAAAGACAAACTAAAAAATTCTTCAAATGCTTGAGAAATCTTTCTAGATAGAGTTTTAGTGGAGACTCTCACACTTGTTTTTCAGGAGTTGTTATTACTTTTGGTGCATAGCCTTAGTTTTCTATGTTGCTAATTGTAATATGAAGTAGTTAAATTTTGATGTGAGGGTTTGATATCAGATTTGTGTGGCCACAATTTTCTATTCAAGTGCACATATTTTGTTATTCATTTTATTTCTATTTGATGATGAGATCTTGCCGCTGAGAGCATGTATGCAGAGGTCATTTCTTCTTGAGAATAGTGTCTTGGGATATATTTTGAAAATACATGAAATGAGTTTTTCATAGTGGTATAGGAGCAGTGACTTCATGAGAGAGGAGCAATGATAACAAAGCTTTAGCAAAGGAACAAGTTTATCCTCCAATGGTGGTTGGATAGTTTGGCAGAAACTGGGTGAGGCTCATTGGTAATGGTGGTGACCAACATATCGAAGTCTGTGAGAGTCAATTTATAGTTCAGTTGTAAAGGATATTTCAATAATCTCCAAAAGAAAACCCAACCAATTCTAAAGTACATGTTAATTGTAACAGAAGTGTCATTACAATGCTATATGCTCATGCCAAAAAGGAATGAAACAATGATTAATGTTCAACAATGTAATTGTTTGAGTTTCCACAGAGGGTTCAACAACCCTAATATATATATGAAATTGATAGCTACAAGTAGAATGTAATGCCAATAGAACACACTTTTCCTTAACCACCTTGTGTACACCTTGGGGTTAAAAGTATATTAAAATAGACATGAGAAAAAGAATTATTTCTATAAGAACTTTATCGAGATACTTTGGACACAATCTAAATTCAATATTTTCTTCCAAATATATTGAAATTATTCTTGAGTATTAGGTAGAGTAGAGCAACCATTGTGATTCACAACATAGACACAAAGGAAGACTTGAAATTTCACAATAGACATTGACAATCTTATATTGCATAGAAACATAGATTATGGTCTAAATTTTGTTTCAAATATATTTTTCCAAGATGAGAATAAAAATTCACCCAAAATTAGGCTACCCTAGAATAGACTTTATTTTCCTCAAGTATCTTTCCTATCTTAACTTATCTAGTTCTATTGGGAGAATAGGGTGCTCATCTAAAATTCGACATTACATCCTCAACAGTAGTAATTCATCTATTTCTACACTGTAGTATACATTTATGAGTAGCTTAATCATGCACCTTCCCCCCACGCCCCACCACTTTGAGAGTAAGGATGTCCATTGTTTCCACCTTTAGTTGAGGACACTTCATCTTCATATGTTCGAAACTATAACATTTAGCCTAATATGAGTATTTTCATCTCTTTAACTACTTTGCATAACATAATGGTTCTTGTCTAAATGAGCTTTCTTGTGTCGCTATGAACTATTTTGAGGAGAATGGTGTCACACTTAGCATCCAAATTGAGCAATTATTGTGGAGAGTCGTAAAGCTTGAGTTGTTCATCATTAAAAATTAGATGTATACTGGGATATGAAGAAATTTCCAATAGAAATTTATTGTCTTTAAGTTTTTAACTACCTCAATGATAATGCATCAACCATATTTAGGTGGTATTAATTCCTATTACAGGTTAGTGAACCTTTGTTTTATCACAACCACCACAACTAGATTCAGTTAAACCCAAGATGAAGATACTAGAAAATTGTGGTTAGCAAAAATTATATTCTAAAATCCTAAGACGTTGATAAACTTGAAGTTAATCAAATGTTGAATGCATAAATTAGTGAATCTTATGTGGGAAATATACAAATGTAAGAGAAGGAAGTTAAGGCATCATCATTGATAATGGGAGTTGGCTAGTTATAACAAAATTACTTTGAGCATAGAAATAACAATATTGACACTCCACCTTCTAATTAAATTTTCAAAATATATTTTAATGAATAGCATTTCTTAACATAAATTTCTCACACCATTCTATCCCTTCCTAGATAGCTATGAGGTTTTCCAAAATCCAAAGCAAGGCAATTCTAAAGTAATCACATTTTATTTTCAATACTTGCATGAATTTTAATTCCTCCGTTACACTAGATAGAGGAACTATCCTCACTTTAGGCTATATATCATCATAAATATAAATAACTACATCATCCAATAGAAACTCCACAATTGGTACCATAAATTCCACATTTCACTTCAATTTTTCTTCTGTGAATTCCAAAAACCATGGCAATAATTATGATATTTTCCTTTTATGAAAACATTAAATTTCTCAAACAATATATGGTTTCATTCCATAGTCCCAAAATCCCACACAAAGTAACTGATTATATTGATTAATATAGCTACACAAGTTTGTGTAATTTTCAAAAATGAAAATTCCATTTAGATACATATGATATTATTGAAGTTGTACACTATTGACATTAGTGTACATTTTTTTAGGGGGTTCAAATGTCATTTACAATTAACATTGTCTGTAAGATTTGGTTTTAGAAAAAAATAAAATGAAAAAGAAAAGGAAAAGTTTCAAGGTTGTACATCTTGGGTAATGTTTAAGCATGAATCTTAGTGTGTAATGTTTAAGCATGAATCTTAGTGTGGAGTGGTAGTAAACTAACACTTATTAATTTTTTCCTAATATTTATTATGTCCTTCTAACAAAATTTTCCTAATTTTTTTAAAGTATCAAAGAGGTTCAAATACTTGTAGAAAAGAGGTACTTACAAAAATGATAATTTGATTATAATTTAATCCGAATTTATTCAAGTTTCGCTAAACTATTGTTGGCATATCCAGTAGTTAGGTGATATATAACATTTGACATCCCTACAAGGTTGGAGTACCCACATGAATACCCAAAAGTATATAGTACTCCAATGAGAAAGTGGAAGGATTAGGTCCTCATTGTTACATCTTCATTAGTCGCTTCAACAACAAGTGGGTAGTGACAAAGAATTTACACAAGAAAAAATATTGATTGAGCCTCACCCAGCATGACAACTATGGGTGTTTCTTATCAATCATACATGAACCGTGTTGATAAGCCTAAAAAGCATACCCATCTTTGAGCCCACATATGAGATAATTCACCATGCTTGTGTTCGATTTCAAGTTTGATGACTTTGAAATTGGAATAAAGTTTTAACCTTAAAATTTTGGTGATAAATTTTGGCATAAAATTCGACATATATAAATTTAAATATATATGTGTGTGCGTGTAGAAATTATGTTGTAGATTTTCAAGTGATTATGAAGTTTTAATCAAATTCACAAGGCAAAAACCTACTCTACTACTCTACGAAAATTATTTCACAACCTAGAACAATAATCTCAAACATGAAATAAGAAATAATACACATGCACATAGTATTTTTTCCAGGGGAAATAAAATTGATAAAAAGCCCAATGCCTTCTTGCATTAATCTAATGAATAGATATGTATTACAATGACTTTGCTCAATTGAGCAGAACCTGCAAGTGCATAACCTATCTCTCTACTCACTTAGAAGCTTTGACCCAGAGTTAGTCAAAATTTTCCTTTTCTTGAACCCGTATTTGCTTGTAAAATTTCTTAAGAAATTAGGCCCTTATGATTTAGGAAATTATCCAAAATGGATTGCACAATTCCCATGGTTGATCATATGTTTGCATGCAACGACTATACACTCAAGACTAGTCTACAACTAATGTTACACTACCTTGGAATCTCCACCACAACTAAGGAATTCGAAATCTCTACATGCACTAGATATTTTGGGTTGATTGATCAATTAATTGAATGATCACTGAGTTTGACTAAAGTCCCACTGCACAACTAAACTTGCACTAGTTCCTCCAAAAGTTGGAATTAGTTTAACTGAAAACAACCTAAGATAATTGATATTCATTTCTATAAATGAGAAATCACACATTCTTAACTAAACTCTAAATCCTCCAAATATAATTTACTGAGTAAGCGAGGTGACATAAGCCATGTCAAACAATTTAATTGCATCGAAGTTGTCTGTTGATGTGGAAATTCAAATTTTCTCAACTTAATAAAGTAAATATCTAATTGAGAATTTCTTGCTACATTTTTCAACACTTCCTCCCAAGAAGAAAGGGATTATCAACCACCCCTATACTTCATATTTGGAGCTCAAAATTCCCTCTTGAAAAGGCCTTTGCCAAAATGTCAGCATCTTGTTCCTCTACTAGAATTTATTGTAATAACATTATCTACCTCTACAAACAGTCCTGTAAATGGTGATAATGAATATTTATATGCTTCTATTGATAGTGAAAAACAAGATTATGATATAGATTGATGCAACTATTATTATTATTATTATTATGGAAGATTATAGCTGGATCCATCATTTGACTAAACATTCAGATTGCCTCACATGTTGCTTAACTTGCATCCATGTATTCTACTTTTGTCGAGCAGTGCCCTATAGGTCTTTGCTTCCTATTGTACCAAGAAACCACTATGGACCCAACACTGAAAATTCCACCTGATGTACTGTTTTAGTCTGATGGATTCCCCACCCAATCTGCATCATTCATTCCACACAACTTCACTCCCTTTGTCCATTTGTACCATAGTTCAAACTAGGTAGTGTCTTTGAGGTACCGTAAAACATGCTTAGCTGGCTTCCAAAATAATTTGGTTTGCCTAACAATAGTTTGTCTCAACTAGTTGACTACATAATGCATATATGGTCATGTTTTCACAAGATACATGACTTAACCCAATAGTTGTCAATAAATGCTAGCATCAAGTTCCTCACTTGAAGTGGCATCGTCCTTCCTCCAGTTGGTTGCTAGAGGTGTCTCCATGGGTTTCCAAATACTAATGGGGAATCTTTGTAGCGCATTATTTGAAGAATTTCTTTGAGAAACAAGTAGTTCCCCATTGCCTTTCCATATTTCCAAGTCGATGAAGTAGTGAATGAGATCCATGACCTTCATTTCAAATTCTCTTGCAAATTCGTCCTTGCAAGATCTACTAAAGTACTCATCAGTAGTTAAAATCAAATCATCAACATATAAGAAAATAATGTGCACTTTACCTTCTACCAATATTTGATAGAGGATGGCATATAGCTCACTTTTGGTGAAGCCCAAACAAGTAAGGTATTTATTGATCCAGGTGTACCAATCACAGGGTGCTTGTTTGGGGTTGTACACAACTCACTTGAGTTTGCACACATGAGACTCCAGATCAAAAGTCTCAAAGCCTTTTAATTGCTTGATGTAAACCTCCTCCTCAAGAACTCCATTGAGGAATGTTATTTTTACATCCATTTGGTGGATCTTCCACCCCATCTCTGGAGCCAAAGAAAGAATTGATATAATGGATGAGTACCTTGATACAAGAGAAAATGTCTCCTCATAATCAATTCCTTCAACTTGAGAATACCCCTTGGCCACAAATCTGGCCTTATACTTCTCTATTATTTCGTCTTATTTTGGATTAACCGTGAAGATATATCACTAACCCACAACTCATTTATCTACTGGTATTGGGACCACTCCCCAAACACTTTTCTTTATAATGGATTCATATTCCTCCACCATTACATCAACCCATACAAGTTTCTCTACTACTTAATCGATAGAGTATGGCTTGGTATCTATAATCTCAGCCATTAGAGGCATGTAGACATTGTACCAATCAGGTGAAATTCTCTTCCTGCAAAAATTTGCAGGAGCACCCACATTCTCCCTCACATTGTACACGAGTCTCTCAGCTTCCCTGGTTCTTTTTCTACCTTCTCTGGATGTTTTTGCTTTAGTGGTTGTCTCCACTATGTACTCCTCAATTTATGGATACTCCAAAACTTATTTAGGTTCTTCATTTGGAGCTAAAATCTCCTCCTTTGGTGGGATCTGAAGCTCCCTCTCACAAGATCATGCATCAGTTTCTCCTCATCAAAATTTTACATCCCTTTTCACAACTGTAATTCTGAGGGATGGAAAGTACACACAATAGTTGTGGGGAGTTTCTGTGTAACACACAATAACCCCCAATTCTATTATGAGATCGATCTTCTTTCTTGATTCTTTAGAGACATGAGTGTAAACAGAGGATCAAAAAATCCTGAAGTGCGACAGATTTGGATTTCTCCTCGAGAAAGCCTCCACCGATGTAATCATGCATAGATCCTAATGAGGACTCAGATTATAAAAATAGACAACTGTGTTGCATGCCTCAACCTACAAATGCAGAGTTAGGCCTTGGTCATGCAACATTTACCTCGCTTCTCCCACAATTATACGAATCTTTCTCTTAGCCACCCCATTCTATTGTGGGTTGTGGGATGTTGTCAACTCTTGTGAAATGACTTCTTTTGCGCAGAAATATTTAGCTTCATTCAACACATAATCACCTCCACTATCACTCCTAAGAGCCTTCACCTTATTGTCAATTTCTTTCTCAATTAGTTCCTTGACTTCGATGAACTTAGATGGTGTCTCATCTTTCTTTTGCATGGAGATGATCCAACGATTATGTGAGAAGTCATCAATAAAAAAGACAGTATTTGTGCGTAGTAGTGGTGGTTGTCGATAAAGGTCCACAAACATCAGAGTGGATCCTTTCCAAGACTACATGATATTTTCTATCCCAATCATTGAATGTGGATTTTATGTAATTCCCCAAGGTACATCCTTTGCATACATCATGTTGCTGAAGTGCTCCTTGGGGAGGCATGTGGTTATCTACTACATAATCTTCAGGATGCCATGATGAAAATGTCAATGTCTTATGTGCCAAAGATCACCGATATCCTGACTCTGCACCTTCTCGACCTTTGTACTTAATGCGGCACAATCTTCCACGGCTAGCTTATATAAGTTCTCCATACGAACTCCAATCTACTGCACTTGTCCTATGGATATATGTCTCAAGAATGCCTTTCCTTTGCTAAATATCACATCAAAACCACGGTCTTCCAAAACTACAATAGAGATGAGATTTTTATTTAGGTCCCGAACGAACATGACATCCTTGAGCCTAAGAGGGGAGCCTAACTCCCTCTGAAAGGTGAATGTAACAACCACAGTCGCACAATACCTTTCATCATCTCCCGACTCAATGTCCATCTGAAAATATTTTTCCTTTAGGTCAGTGAAAATATCTTTGATCCCTGTCATGTGGAATGATGCACCTGACTCCAAGTACCACACACTCTCCACCATTGTGTTAGACATGCATGTAATAAGGGTAAATTTAACCCCAAACTTTGAGTCCAAGGCTTCACCTACAACTCCTCCTCAGGTCTTCCTGCTTGCTTTTTTTGTGGACACTTTGTGGCATAGTTCCAAAATTCATGACAATGGAAGAATTTAATTTTCGACAAAACTTTCTTCTTGCCCCCTTGGATGGACTCTAGTTTGGATTGAGATTTATTCCCTTTTCCCTTCTTTCCCTTTCAATCCAATGCAAATTTTTCTTTACCCCCACCCTTGGATGATGTCCAATCTCTAGTATTCCACCTTATTTCCTCCTCTACTAAATCAGAGCATAAGAATTCATGATTCAGTAGCTTCTTTGTCTCGTTCATCGAATCTTGGTAGCTATGCCAGCTCTTTGGAAGAGTTAGGTACCTATAATACTAGTGATTCCCCCATTACTATTGTCAGTGTAGCCCTTATTGTTAATGTTGTGCCCTTATTGTCCCCATATTGTTATTATTGTGCCACATAGAATCCCACTATTGTTCTTTTTTTTGCCCTTATATTATTATTGTTAGGTTAGCTTTGGTTATATTATGATGCCTTATGCTCGTATATATTGAAAGGAGGTTTTTTCATTTGTATCGTCCAAGAATTTTTCTTTTTTTTATTGTAAGGGAGGTTTCCTCCTCGAAGAGGCTGATTTCAAAGTCATTGATCTATCTTTTCTATTTTTTTGTGATTTGGTTTCATAACATTTGGTATCAAAGCTTTGGATTATATGGTTTCGCCGCTCCAAACAAGTCATCGCGGAATTTTCTCTATAATTTTTTTCTTTGACATTTCAGAAGCTAAAAACAAACCCCATTTGATCCAAAAGTGCTCTAAACCTCGGGTCCAAATTTCAGATCTTTTCTCACTATATTTTCGGAGGTACGATCTAAGGATGTTAGGGGTTTTGCAGGATGTTGAATTCTATCTCAAACAGGTTACCTTGGGAAAATTGTCATAAATTATTTTCTGAGAATCATATTGAAATTTTCTAAGAGGTTACAGAAAGAGAATGGCCTGTAGTTTTATGTATATCAATTTCAGGTCCTAGGGTCAAAACAATGACACGTGGGACTCCATACGACTTTGCTCTACTGAACCAATCTATAATAAAGTCATCATGAGAGATTCGGCATAACTCTTCCTTGGAGAATCCAATCTTGATACGACTTGTCGGGTTAGAAAGAGGGCTCGTAGGGCTACCGCAGAAATCAATTTCAGACCCTTCGAGTTCCAAAATTGTAGAGATATAGTAGATTCAATATCGAGCTCCTGCAAATTAAAAAAAGGTGTGTAGTTTTTTTAATTCTTTGCATAAGTTTGGTTTGAAAAGTTACTTTGAAGGAATTCAAAGGGAATAGTGAAGCATTATTATCATTAATTGATGTCGCAAAGAAAGAAAATGCAAACACCTATTAAGTAACCATAAATCTTTAACATGAATCGTGAAGAAGAGGAAGAAATGGAACATGATATATCAAAATTATGAGACCAAGGGCAACAAAATTCACTCTCACAAAAGTTAACAGAAGGTAAGATGGATGGTTTAAAGAGAGACACAGAGGCTAAGATGTATGTCATGGAAGCTAAGATAGACGGTTTAAAAAATGGCATGGAAGTTAAGATGAATGGTTTAAAGAAAGCCGTAGAAGTTAATATGAATGGCGTGGAAGCTAAGATGAATGACGTGGAAGCTAAGATGGATGGCATGGAAGCTAATATGGATGGCGTGGAAGCCAGCATGGAATATTTGAAGACACATTTGACAAAGTTTCTACAATAAATGTTTACTAATGGTGAAAAGGTAGTAAAGGAAACTCATGATGAGAAAAAAATCAATGTTAATCATGATTTCATAGACTCTAATGTTGGATGGAAGACCCACCATGTTCCAAATATCGATATGAGGAATTTTTATGGCAAGAATCATGTAACATGGATACTACAGATGGAGCAATATTTCTATCTCCATAATGTGCAAAACACACAAAAGATACGCATTGAAACTTCATATTTGGAACCAAATCAGTTTGGATGGTATTGATGGCTTTTCTCTCGTAAACAAATTGTCACTTGGGAAATTTTACGAATGAAATGGCAACGCATTATGAGGATTCAAAAAGCAACTATTTTTTTTAGCTAATTGATAAATCTCAAACAAAAGGGGTCAATGATGGAGCACATTTAGGACTTCCAAAAATTGAATACAAGGGTAAAAGATATTGTAGAGCAGCATAGGATTGATGTGTTCATAGGGAATTTAAAGGATAATATCCAACGTGACATTCACCTTTGGGAACCTGATTCATTGGAGAGGGCATTCAGGTTGGAAAGAAAAATGGAAAGAAAAATTATGGCAAGAAGGAAGCCTACCACTCACAATTATAAAGATGGAAGTGTTGTTTATCCTAGCCTTCGAGGACTTACTAGATTGACACCAAAACAATTGGGAGAAAAAAGAGAAGAAGGGCCTTGTTACAGTTTTGATCGCAAATACACTAACGGTCATAAGTCTGTTGAGAAGAAATTATTTTACATAGATTGTGAAGAGGAGGAAGAAAAGGAATAACAAAAGTCAAAAGGAGAGGATATACACCAAGAACAAACCCTAGAGAAAGAAGAAATGAATCTGACCATATCTTGTAATACATTGGATGTAATTACTACTCCTTAAAATATCAAGATAGAAGGACATATCAGGAAGAAAAAGGTAATAGTGTTGATTGGTTCGGGAAGTACCCATAATTTTATTCATTGTAAGATATCCAAACAATTGAATGTATTCCTATATCCAACACCAGAGTGTCAAGTGATGGTTGGAAGTGGAGGAACAATAAGTTTATCTAGAAGATGCCATAATATCAAGCTATCGATGGGAGAATATGTATTGAATATCCCAATGTTTTCCATTGAAATGGGCGGTTGTGATGTTCTACTAGGAGTCCAATGGCTACAATCCTTGGGTACAATACCTTTTAGTTTTCAAGAACTTTTCATGAAATTTCCTTGAGAAGGAAAGGGAGTTGAATTAAAGTGTATCGCAGGGAAACCGAGAAAGAGAACCAACTCTAACATAATGACAAAGCTTCTAAAGAAGGAACAATGAGGCATAATTGCACAATTATGTTCACTAGAGGTACCCACATTGAAATCATCTATTTCTCAAGATTTCCAAAAAGGCTTGGACAGTCATTCGAACGTATTTGAGACTTCGAAAGGACTCCCACCTATTTGTGATCATGATCATGCTATTCATTTGATTCAAGGTGTTCCTCCAAACATTAGGCCTTATAGATATTCCTATGCCCAAAAGAGTGAAATATGAATGTATGGTTGCAGAAATGATAGAGGCTGGTATAATTCAACCTAGTCAAAGTTCTTTCTCTGTTCCAGTAATATTGGTTAACAATAAGGACGGATTATGGCGCATGTGTCCAGATTATAGCGAGCTCAAGAATCTCACTATTAAAAATAAATTTCCCATTCCTATGATTGATGAATTATTTGATGAATTTCATGGATCAATTTACTTCAACAAGTTGGATCTTCATTTAGGATATCATCAAATCAGAATGAAGACTGAAGACATTTTGAAAAGAACATTTAGAACTCATGAGGGTCATTATGATTTTTTGGTCATGCTTTTTGGCCTTACCAATGCACCTTCTACATTTCAAGGTTTGATGAATTCTGTTTTCAAGCCCTTCCTTAGAAAATTTGTGTTAGTGTTTTTTGATGATATACTAATCTATAACAAGTTTTGGAAGTATCATGTTCAACATGTTGACAGGGTGTTCAAACTTTTGGAGGAGAAACAATTATATGAAAAAATCCAAAAATTTTATCTGGAGTATAAGAGGTGGAATATCTTGGTCATATTGTATCTCATAAAGGTATTAAGGTAGACCCTACCAAAATTAAAACCATTAAGGAATAGAAAATCCCCACATTCATAAAGCATCTACGAGGATTTCTTGGGTTGATGGGGTATTATCGCAAGTTTGTTAATAATTATGGGAGAATAGTAGCACCTCTAACAATATTATTGAAGAAAGATGCATTTTCATTGACTCCAACAACAATGAAGGCCTTTGAACATCTTAAAGAGGCAATGTGCCAAGAACCGGTCTTAGCTACACCAGACTTCACAAAAACCTTTATTGTGGAATTTGATGCCTCAAGAAATGGGATTGGTGTTGTTTTAATGCAAGAAGAAATACCCATTGCTTTCGAAAGTCATCGAGTCAAAGGAAAGTATTTATGTAAAGCTATTTATGAGAAGGAAATTTTGGGTTTTACTACATGAACTTAAGAAATGGTGAACCTACCCAATGGGAAGACACTTCAAGATAAAAACAGATCATGATAGTCTTAAATACTTATTAGAACAAATATTATCTTCAGAAGAGAAGAAAAAATGGGTCACAAAGATGTTGGGTTATGACTTTGAAATCATCTACAAAAAAGGCAAGCAAAATGTCACGGGAGATGCACTCTCAAGAAAGGATGAGGATGTGGGAGCATTTCTTTGTGCTGTTTCTATTATCCAACAAATTGGATAAACAAATCAAGGCATGAAGTGTGGGCACTCATTCAAAATTTACAATGAGATCCCATTACATATGATACATTTGGCTGGAAAAATGATTCGTTATGGTACAAAGATCGGTTATACCTATGTATAATTCCCAACTCAAACAAAAGATTCTTAGGGAATTTAACACCTCTCCCTTATGAGGGTACTCAGGATTTTTAAAAACTTACCATAGGGTTAAGAAGGAATTTGTTCAGGATAGCCTTAAACCGGATATTCAAAAGATTGTGGTGGAATGTTTGGTTTTCCACCAAAATAAAGTTGAAACAATTAAGACCCCAGGTCCCAAGGCAATGTTCGGAGGAGGTTTCAATGGATTTTATCATAGGTTTACCCAAGTATGAAGGAAAGAGTGTTATCATTGTAGTAATTGATATACTGACCAAGTATGCACATTTTTGTGCATTATCTCATCCATTTAAAGCAAGTACAATTTCTACAACATTTATGGAAACAATTCAAAAGCTACATGGAAACCCAAAGATTATTGTAAGTGACACAGATCCCATTTTCACTTGAAATTTTTGGACATAATTATTTTATTGTCTTAGTACTCAGTTAGCTCATAGCTCATCTTATCATCCTCAATATGATGGGAAAATTGAGATAGTAAACAAATGTTTGGAAGTATATCTTCGTTGCTTTGGCTGATAAACAGACACAATGGGTCAAATGGTTGCCTCTGGTTGAATGGTGGTATAATACTTCCTTCCATACTGCATCAAAAATGACCCCACTTATGGAACTTTATGGATATCATACACCATCCACCACATCATATTTAAGAGAAAATTCTAAGGTTCAAGTAGTGGAAGATCACATTGAGCATCAACAACAAGTTCTCCAACTCTTAAAGGATAACCTGACTTTGGCACATAATAGAATGAAACAATAAACAGATCAACATCGCAATGAAAATAGTTTTGATGTAGGTGATTGGGTATTCCTACGGCTACAACCATATAAACAAATGTCCCTCAAGCAAGCTAATAAGGATAATAAATTATCAACAAAGTATTATGGTCCGTACAAGGTGTTGCAAAAGATAAGTACTATGGCCTACAAATTGTAACTTCCTGTAGCTTCCCGAGTGCACCCAATTTTCCATGTTTCATGCTTAAAGAAGGTTATAGGTGACAAGCTCTGAGTTCAAACAATATTGTTAGAACTTTATGAGGAAGGAAAGATCATATTAGAACCTGAAGAAGTCATAGAAACAAGAACTCGACAACTATGAAATCGATCAATTTTAGAGTATGTCATAAAGTGGAAGAATTTACCTGCTGAAGATTCCACATGGGAGGATGAGAATTTTATACAGAAGCATCCAGAACCACTCAAGTGTTGATGAAAACACTTTTTTTGAAGGAGAGGGGCATGTTTGGTCCCTATAATACTAGTGATTCCAGCATTACTATTGTCATTGTAGCCCTTATTATTATTGTTGTGCCCCTATTGTCCCCATATTGTTATTATTATGCCCCCTAGAATCCCACTATTATTATTTTTGTGCCCTTATATTATTATTGTTACGTCGGCTTTGGTTATATTCTGACACCTTATACTCTTATTTATAGAAAGGAGGTTTTGTCATTTGTATCATCCAAGAATTGTTCATTTGTGTAATCTAAAGGAGGTTCCCCCTCGAAGAGGTTGATTTCTAAGTCGTTGATCTATCTCTTCTATTTTTTTGTGAGTTGGTTTCATAAAAGGAAGGCCTAGAAGGGCGAGGCTTACCAAGTCATCTTTTGGAACATTAACACCAACCCCACCAAGTTAATCATGACATTGTGTGAAATTGGTCATATACTACAGAATAGTGTCATTCTTCTGCATATTGATAATTAAAATTTTATCCTTCAGTGTTGGCTTCCTGTGATCACTACTATTATTTAACAATTCTATCAATTATTTCCACATTGCAAACAAAGTTTATTTTCTGTGGAGATTTGAGATAATGTGATCCTGTACTCCCTCAAAGATTATTCTCTTTGTCTTGGATACTTCTTTTTTCCATTTTGCAAGGTTTTTGGCATTATAATCCAGTGTTTTTACAACATATTTCGTAATATATTCTAGCAATCCATTTTCATCCAATACTGCCTCCATGTGATCCTTTCATGCAACAAAATTATAGGTGACTTCCAAGGAATACTCTAACCTTATTCCATTGAAGGCCATCTTAGCTCTAAAGATATGTTGCTGCACTAAACTCCAAATTCAAACCTCCTCAGAAAAAACTTCAAAATTCTAGTTCTAATGTGAAATCAGGTCTGATACCATGGTGAAATTATGATATATATTTGCAACTTCTTATGAAGTTTTAATCAAAATCACTACACAAAAGTAATCTATTTCTCCACAAAATTCAATTAATACTCTAGAACAATAATCTCCAACATGCAATAATAAATAACACACATGCAAACATTATTTTTTCCCTGGGAAAGAAAATTTCTCAAAACCCCAAAGCATGCTTGCATTAATATGATGAATAGAGATGTAGTACATTATTTTTTCTCAACAGTGCACAACCTGCAAGTGAATAACCTATATGTCAGCTCACTAAGAAGCTCTGACCCATACCTAGTCAAATGTTTCCTCTGCTTGAGCTCCTATTTCCCTGTGCAATTCCTTCAGAAATGAATCCCCTATTATTTAGGAATTTCTCCAAAATGGATTGCGTAATTCTCAATGTAGATCATTTGACTTCATGCTACACCTGTACACTCAACACTAATCTACAATTGATGTTACGTTGCCTTAGAATCTCCACCACAGCTGGTGATATCAAAATCTATGGATGCACTAGCTATTTTGGGCTAATTGATCAGTTAATTGGATGAAAACTAAGTTTGAATGAAGACCCACTCCACAATTGATGTTCTAGTGGTTCCTCCAAATGTTGGAACTAGTTTAACTGAAAACAACGTGAGATTACTGACCTTGATTGCTACAAATTAGCAATCACACATGCTTAACTAAACTCTAACTCCTCCAACCTAAATTTATTGAGTAAACAAGGTGACATAAGCCATGCCACACAAGTTAACTACATCCAAGTTGTTTACTAATGTGGAAATTCAAATTTTCTCAATTTAATCAAGGAAAGAGAAAATTGAGAATGTCTTGTTGCATTTTTCAATTATATATACATCACATACAACAAAGGGAATATAGCATAAATAGACTAGAAAGAGTAGGAAACCAAGAATAAAAAACGAAAAAATGAACTATGCACTTTGTAGAAAGTATTTGAAAAATGTTGTATTTGGACCATATACCACTAGGTCTAATGAAAATGGTTGTATCTTAGGGAAATTGACACCTATTTAGACAAAATAGCATGAATTCTCACGTAAAATAAGGTTTTTGAACCCAATGGAATAGTCCATTTATGTAATATCTATACAAAAGTAATAGATCTTTGAAATGCAACAACACAAGGTCAATATCTTGATCAATAATGAGAACATCTCTTTAAATGGGTGTGAAAACCATGTTTACAAAATAAGAGTATTCCAAACAAGATGAACATCTTCATTAAGCACCCATACAACTATATAATAGATCTTGACACTAGTATTTTTGTGCATTTAAAATGCTCTAAGAGGGAGATTGTCTACATCCCTAACAAACATTGCCACTTTATGAAAGTTTATCAATGCAAAAGAAAATTTGTATGAAAGAGATTCTCAAAATTGATAATTAACAATGACTCTCCATACTCTATCTATCAACAAGATGGACCTATAAATTGCTAAGTCATGTATTATTAGTTATGAATATTAAGGACAATATGATTTATTGGATCATTATATATCTAAAACATATCGTCATCATCAGATTGCAATGAAACTAAAAGATACTAAAAAATCATAGTTTTACTTAATAGATACATTAGAGAAATTTGAAATTAAATAACTACTAAATGACTAAATATCCTAACATTATTAATACCAATTAATGCATGCCAAAATGTTATGAAACAAACTCACAAAACGTAAGAAAAGATAGATCAACGACTTAAAAATTATCCTCTTCGAGGAGGAAACCTCTTTCACATGACATAAATGAATGCTTCTTGGATGATACAATTGAAGATATTCTTTTTATATATAGGAGTATAAGGCGTCACAATATAATCAAAGCCTACATAACAATAATAATGTAAGGGCACAATAATAACACTAGTGAGCATTTATGGGGCACCACAATAACAATATGGGGGCTACATGGGTACAACAATAAGGATAAGGGGATTAAACTAGTATTATAGGTTCCTAAAATAAGATATTGTAGGATTCGTCTCTTCTAGATTTAGATCATGTGACAATTCAAATTCTTGATATTTTGTCTCTTTATAGTCCATGAAGAATAACTTCTTAGTGCCTTTAGACCCCTTACTATACTTTTTATTACAATTGAAACATAGTCCCTTTTTTCTTCTCTCATCCATTGTTGAGGTGTTAGCCTTGTTAGTTGAGTGAGATTAAGAGAAGTAGCATAATTTTCTTCATAGTTGTTAGTAACCACTCTTCTATTAGCCAAATTTTTACTTCAACTTTTCTTTAAAGATTGGAAGAATGCCCTATTGATTATGGTTCAAAGAGGCACACCTCATGTTGAATCCTTTCCTTTAAATTTCTCAAAAAGGAGGTCTAATAAATCATCATCTAAAATTATTTTTACCTTTAGACCCAACTTTTGGATTTGTTGAATGTGTTCTATAATTGGATTACTTAAACATAGATTTACCAATTCACAAAAAAAAAATATCACTCTTAATACCCACATGACGTGTTATCTTCTCTCTATAAAAATAGGCCAAGGTGCAATATAATCCTTTTTCCTTTCACAAAGTCATCAACACCATACAAATTAATCTTATTCTAAATAGAAGGATGCAATAATTACATTTTCTAAAGATGAAACTTTGTGTATATTAAAGTATTTTTCCATTTCTAACATCAATGTTATAGGATATTTACTTTCGGAAAGAAGTAGTTTCATGATGCCAAGTTGAACCATTGATGCTACAAATATTAGAGTGATGAATGAACATGATTCTATGATTCAATATTTTTCTTCCCAATAGTGATGAAATACTCCACATATGTGATTGATTCTAAACATTATTATTCTCCTTATGTTCATGATACCGTGGATCTCCATAATCCTTTGGGAGATTATAAAATAGAATGGTTTGTATTTTTTGTATTTATTTATTATTTTTGATTCATGGAATTTTATGTTCTTATACATTTTCCTCTTAAGGTTTCCTAAGAATGTGATAAATCCACTAGTGTCAATTTATGACCTTCCATTTCATCAAATATATTTTTAATTTAGATAACATGTGTCCTAATCCTTCACTTTCTTCAAATGTCATATTTTATATTTTATGGGAAGTACTAGTAATATTTCTTGTAGTCCGCTTCGGCATATGATAAAATAATAATAATCCTTTTAATCACAAATTTTCAATCACCAATAATCAAAAGTTATGTTACTTGTAAATTACATACCTTTCAAACCCTAAATTGGAGATTGTTTAGATGACTAACCTTCATCCTAAAATAGCTATGAAATTTGAGATCTTCTTAGTCTCAAATTTCATCATATAGTACTATCATATTTACTCTCTACAATTTCATAGGTATAACAAAAATTTTATGTGGCAAGTTAATTCATAGTGGCTATTGCAAAAATTGTTGACTTTGGGCCTCTTTCTAAGAGATAACTTATATAGCAAGCCACACATCTAATTTTTCAAATCTAATTATACAATTTTTAGCTAAAATACTTTAGTATGTCTCTTGAGATACATAAAAATTTCACAATCTAAAAGTCAATAAAATTCCAAAAATAAACTATATCTATATATATATATATATATATATATATATATATAATATATATATATATATATTATATATATTATATATATATATATAATATATATATATATATATATATATATATATAAAGGTACGGTGAATTAAAATAAGAAATTTTTACCATGTGTAATTCACTATTTCTGCTTACGCTCCTAAAAATTTTGCTATCTTATGATCGCTAGGAAGGAAGAAAATAAACCAAAAGTGTCATAATGTATTGAATGAACGAGAAAAACCCTAAGATCATAGCCTCTAATATCAAAATCAATGATCCAAATCCTTAGAAACGATAAAAAAACTAATAAATACAATCCACTTCAAGAGGGAAACATCTTTTCGCAGTAAATTCAATACAAATGATAAGATGAGGTGATCTTAAGACTAGATCTCCTTGATTTATATATTGGAGAGAAAGAATCTCAATTACAATGAAAGGCTCTAGCCTATATAAAAATATAAACATAAAAATACAATAACTCATTATCTAAGATGTAATAAAAGGTTTTATGTGCTTAACATGATATGTTTTACTGTTATGTGTTTATCTCCATAATAATCAACATATTTTCTTTCTATTCATGTTCTTGTTTCGCCAACTATTATTTAGTTTTTTTTTTTAAATAATTTCCTACAAACCAATTATGTACCATAATGGTTAATTATGGTGCTACAATTTATATTTATATGTGAGGTTAGGTGCAAAAAAAAAATGGTTTTTACACCAAAGAAAATTAACACACTTCTAATAAATACCAAAAAAAAATTGCAAACAATAATCAAGTTAATCGTTGATAGTCTAAAAGGTAGTTTCTTAGCATTTAAAAAAAAAAACCTACTTATCACAACTGAAGCAGAACCCGGGAAGATTTCGACGCTCCTACAACTAAACCCTAGACTCAACGCTCCATGAACACCCTCAAGGGGGGATCGACCCCCCCAGCTTTTGGCCCCTTTATATTTGGAAGCCTCCCTCCTGCGCCTGTCGTTACCTCATTAGGCTCCCGATCCAGGGACAATGGCAAAGCTCCGATGGCAAAATACTCCTTGAAAGCCAACGGATCTTCGACTGAGAGGAGCGTCCCCAGCCAAAATGGGACAACAGGCTCATCCCCCTGCAAACCGCTATCGAAGGAAACACCCTCATTAATCATCGAAGACCCCTGGATCGAAGAATAGAGAGATCACATGTGCAAATATGCCCTAATCTGTCGTTTCATGGGAGTGAGACTCAATGGAAAATTTCTCTGCTGGTGGATAAACCAGAAATGGAAGCCGAAAGGGAGCTATGAACTACAGTTAGGAGCAAGGAATTTTTTCACGGTCATCTTCGCCCACAGGGAAGACAAAGATTGCACTTTCTAAGAAGGCCCATACTTCTACAACTCGACAGGACTCTACATAATGTACTGGAAGCCCAACTCTGTTCTAGAGCAGGAAGATTTCAAAAAAGTTCCAGTCTGGCTCAGACTCTACTCCTTTCCGGTGGATTACTGGAATTAGCGGATCCTGGAAGCCATCGGGAACAAGCTGGGTATCTTCGTCAAAACTTCATATCTCACATCTCAAGGTAAATACACTGCCTATGCCAGAATCTGCGTTTATATGGATGTCTCAGGACCCATCCTAGGTCATATTGCTCTGATCCACAAAGGAATTCATTGGAAGCAGTCCATCGACTATGAAAATATCCCTTTTAGATGCAGGAAATGCTGACAGCACAGACATCTTAGTCATGGATGCCCCCTGAATCAACCCCCACCTCATCCCCAAGCAGATAATGCGGAAAAACTGTCCCCAGATTACATCCCTGTTGCCAGGACAACTAAAAAGCAGAAAGGGAAAAATCCTCTAAAACACTCCTCCAGCCCAACCCCCACCCAACTGAATAGCTTTGAAGTTCTAGGCAACCTTGATCCAATCGAAAACCCTCTGGAATCCCATGGCCCCCTCACTTAAGATCCAGCCAGGCAGTCTCAACCATCAAACCCTTCAATCATCTCCATTCCAAACCCTGACCAACCCCGAACAGAGACATAGCCTCAAATCCTGCAGCCCTACCCTAGTCATAGCGATACAAGCCACGATCCTCTGCATACCCCTCCCTGCATAGAAACCCTTCCAGATCGGATGCCCTCAGCTGCTCCAATAAATCCCCTGGAAGAAATCCTGGGTGACCTGGATCTCCAGGAGTTTAACGAGCAATGGTCCAAACATGGAGTGAATGCCATTCCCCAGGAACACTTAGAGAAAATCGAAATGGCATACCTGCAGTTAGAATATCTCAACCAGGATGCAGCCAAAAAGAAATGGGGAGACAACAGCCAAACAAGTATCCAAGCCAACCTAGGCCTGAACCAATACAAGCTGAAAGGTCTAGGAAGAAAATGGGGGAGAAAATCGACAAAGCATCACATACAAGAACTCAGCAGGCGCCTAATCAATGAAGTAAAAATAAGGGCTCTAGTCCTATCCACACCGAAGATTTCTCAATGAAGATAATAACATGGAATATCAGAGGGCTAAATGGCACCTCCAAATGACAAATCCTCAAAAACCATCTTTTCACGCAATCTCAGACCTTGTCCTACTACAAGAATCCAAATGCTCATCCAACGGCATAGAGACGCTTAAGAAACTCTTTGCAAAAGGCTTTCAATGCACAAGCACAAAAGCCAGTGGGCAAGCAGGAGGGCTGCTAATGTTTTGGAACAAAAACAAGCTTTTTTATACAGAATGCTCTGTCCACTAAGCATTCGCTATCAGGCATCTTCAACATGACAGACTCACAAAAAATGATATGCATCACCAACTTGTATGGACCTCAACGAATTCAGGAGAAGTGCAAGATGCTGGAAGACTTGAACGAAATCAAACAACACCATGGTGCCAACCACTGGATCCTAGGTGGTGATTTCAACATGATCACTAACCTAGCGGAGCAGAAAGGAGGCCTAAGAAGACTGGATAAAGATGCAGAAGCTTTTAGTACCTTCATAGTTGCATCTAAACTCATTGATGTTCCCACAGTTAATGTACTACACACTTGGAACAATAAGAAAGGGGGAAATAGGCAAGTTGCATCAAGGCTTGACAAGTTCCTCATATCGGAATCCATCATGCTCTAGAATCTAGACATGGAAGCCAACATTTTGCCCATTGGGGGATCGGATCACTGAGCAGTACAGCTGCACTTTACCAATATGAACAAGCCTCAAAACAGGCCTTTTAGGTTCAAAAGCTTCTCGATAGATCACCTAACATTCATGCAAAATATACAGAGCTGGTGGACCCAAACCTCTGTAAAGAGCGACAAAATTATGTACATCTTTCAGCGAAAGCTCAAGAACATCAAGGCCAAGCTCAAATGCTGCAACAAGAACACATTTGGTAACATTTTTCAAGCCATAAAAGAGCTCGAGGAAAAAATGGCAGGCCTCCAACAAACACTGATCAAGGACGGGCCTAATGAGGACAGGTTAGCTCAGGAATCAAACCTCCAAAAGCAATGGGAAGATAGGCTACGACAAGAAGAGCTGCTATGGAAACAAAAATCAAGGGTGCAGTGGCTAAAGCATGGGGAACGAAACACAAGCTTCTTCCATAAATCAACCATTCAGCACAGAGCCAACAACCGTATTCTATCCCTCAAAAAAGATGATGGTGCTAAGGTCTCAACCAGAGAGCAAATAGGATCTCAACTAAACTTATACTTTAGGTCACTGCTCACTGAGCCCAATCAAGATAGAACCCAAGCTATCAACAAAGTCATTAGTGCTATTCCCCCCTTAGTTATGGAGGAGCAAAACTCCCTTCTCTTAAGAGAGTTCATTGAGTAGGAGATTGAATAAGTCATCTTCACCATGGCCACTGAAAAAGCCCCTGGACCAGACGGCTTTACAATTGAATTCTTCAAAGCTTGCTGGCACGTTATCAAAGCTAACCTTTTCAATCTGATAAAGAACTTCCACAGAACCAAGCCAATGCTGCTAGCCATCAATGCTACCTTCCTCACCCTCATCCCCAAATCTAATTATGCTGACTCCCCCGACAAATTCAGACCCATAGCGCTTTGCAACATCATCTATAAAATCCTCTCAAAATTGATGGCCAACAGACTCAAATCTATCCTTCCCTCAATCATTTCTCAAGAATAGTCTGGATATGTTGAAGGAAGACAGATAACTGATAGCATCATTCTCAACCAGGAAGTGTTGCATTCTATCAAAACTCAAAAGATCCCTGACATGCTCATTCAACTTCACCTCTCCAAGGCTTTTGACAAAATCAACTAGACCTACATCAGAGAAATCCTCCAGGCTTTCGGCTTTAGTCAGATTTGGATAAAATGGATAATGGAAATGGTCTCAGGAGCATTCTTCTCAATCATGCTGAACGGAGGCCCCTTACAACCATTGCTCCCTTCCAGAGGTATATTGCAAGGAGATCCTTTATCACCTTTTCTCTTTGTAATCATGGCAGAGGTCCTCGGAAGATCTCTATCGCAAGTGATCCAAATGAATCAGCTCAAAGGCATCAAAGTTGCGCATCAAGGACCCATAGTAACGCATCAGCAATTTGTCGATGACACAATGCTGATGGGAACCCCCATAGTAAAGGAAGCTCGAACCTTCAACAAGGTGCTAAGTACTTTCACGGAAGCCTCAGGTATGGAGATTAATCTAACAAAATCCAAATTATTTTTCTTCAACACTTCTATTCCTGTGCAGAGAAATCTCAGCAAAATTCTCAAGATTCATAGGAACTCCCTTCCAACCAAATACCTTGGCATCCCACTTTCAGAATACGCCCCCAAAGCTGCAAATTGGGAAGATCTCCTCAGCAAAATGAAGGCTAGATTAAGTAGCTGGACTCATTGAGCCCTAAACATGGCCAGCAGACTGGTACTGGTCAAATCAGTTCTTCAAACAATGCCGGCCTACATGCTCTCAGCCCTTGCAGCACCCAAATCAGTATATAAATCCATTCGGAACATCCAGTGGTCCTTCCTCTGGAATGGAGATTCAAAGAAGCGCAAATGGGCCCTCCTCAAGTGGACAGACATATGCAAACCAAACCTGGCAGGAGGACTGGGCCTAAGAGATCCTGAAATCCTAAGTAAGGCTATAGCAGCAAAAATATGGTGGAGATGGGTGGAGAATCCTAATTCCCTATTGGGCACCTTGTGGAAAGCAAAGTACACAAATAAAATATAGGACAAAGACCTCATCAGGCTCACTGGCAGAATTCAAGGTTCCCCCCTCTGGAACAAAGTATGGGAGAACCGACATATTGTTCAGCAGCACTGCTTCTGGGAAATGCACCAAGGCAACACCGCCCTCTTTTGGGAAGATGCTTGGTAGCAACTCCCTCCTCTGGACCACCCAGATTGGACTACTCTAAAAAATGACATGCAAGAGGCAGGGCTAAAAAAGGTAGCAGATTATTGGCAACCCCAAACATTAACCACCACTTGGCAAAAATGGCTAACCAAAGAAAAATGGCCAACTCAAGACCACAATGTTAATATAGAACATCTCTTACAACATCTAGACCAGCGCAGGATCCTCACCTCAACCAGAGAAGACATCCTACATTGGGGAAATAATTCCAAAGGAACTTTCAGTCTAAAAGAAGCCTACAGAATCATCGTTGCTTCACCTGACTGGCAACCAGACCCCAGATGGCACGCCCTTTGGACCAGAGGCACTTGGCCCAAAATAACCCTGTTCTCTTGGTTGGTCTTGCATAACAGAGTGCTTACTTGGAACAATTTACAACGACGGGGTTTCATCGGACCCTCTCGATGCACGATCTATGACAATGATAAGGAAGCGCTCAACCAAATTCTCAACACATGCCCCACTGCCTACGCTCTATGGGATGATATAGCCTTTGTATTCAGGCAAACCGACAAAAACAGAGACTCGATCTGCCTTACCCTAAGCAATTGGCGATCCTCCATATCCATCAATAATCTGGTCAACAGGGCATGGAACCTCATTCTGGGAGCCGTGGTATGGATTATCTGGAAAGAGCACAATGCTCGTATCTTTAAGAACTCAGCGACGTCAGTGGACAGGTTAATAGGAAAAACAAGGCAGCTAATAACATAAACGATCTACGCCATGGACATAATGTCGCAAGAGGGGAATACGTCACCAAATTATCAAAGGATAGTCCAAATCCTCAATCTCAAAGCCCGGACCACTCCCACAGGCAGGAACCAGACCACCGCTGCGATGAAGCAGGACAAATGGGGTATGCCTCCATTTCCATCATTCAAACTAAACTTTGATGGGGCGTTAAAGCAAAACCCAGGAAAAGTCGGGTATGGTGGAGCAATTAGGGACCACACAGAGAATATCCAACTTATCTACCATGGCAATCTGGGCACCAACACCAACAACGCTACAGAGCTGATCACTCTCATCAAAGGTATCACCCTGGCTGACCGCTACAAATTTCTACCCCTGGTAGTGGAAGGAGACTCGGAGATTGTCATCAAGATGATGAGAAAACTTCAAAACGACACTCAAGTGGAGAAGATTACACCGAGTTGGAGGCTCTCGGCAATCCTAAAGGATATGCAAGCCCATCTTAGCAACATTCAAGGCATCACCTTTCAAGCAGTCTGAAGAACTGCAAATAAGTTGGCCGACACCATAGCCAATGCTGGCGTTCAGTCAAATAGTAAAGATTATCACATCCTCTGGCAAGACTTGGAGGAGGGGGAACTCAGAGAGAAATGCGACACCATAAACAATGCAAACCAGCAAGCATAGTGAATGCCAGGCTCCCTTGATTCTTCCATATTTGCATCTACTGACAATTCTACAAGCTATCAATGACCCACTCAGTTGTACAAAGGCAGACACAAGGAGGTCCCATCGACTCCCACTCTGCATCATGTATTTTACTGTACTCTATTAATATAAAGTCTCGTTGAACCTTACCAAAAAAACTACTTACACTAAATTACACAGTTTTAATATGAAGCGTCGTTATTATTTTTTCTTCAATTTCATTTTATTATGTGGTTTTATTACCATTATAGTGTATGCATACTTTTAAATGTGGAATCAATTTAGGCATCAATCTCTTAAGTTCCTTTTTACAATGTATTGATAGCAACAAATGTATTTTATTATTCGCTTTCTTATAATTATTGGTTTCAATGCTTTATTATGTATTACTATATACAAATTTCCCTATTGTATATAGCGTTACTACAATAATAAGTTCTATATTAATGCAAATGAGAAACCATTAGAAGAAGAATTGGTTATTTCAAGTGGAGTTAGAGTGATGATTATTTGAAACATATGGATTGATCCATGTTGGGTGGTTGAAAGCACAATCTCGAGAAACCATTATAAGAAGAATTGCTTATTTCAAGTGGAGTTAGAGTGATGATTATTTCAAACCTATGGATTGATTCATATTGGGTGGTTGATATCACAATGTCGATGCATAAAAAAAAGTCAACTATAAAAAAAATATTCAAATTGATGTTTTTAATCAAAAGTCTATTTCATTTAATTAAGGCTTAAAATTTATTTTAAGATTTAAGTTAAAATTTAAATATAAGTTTATTTGTAGATCACACAGTGATTGGCTATATTGTTAATGTGATGTGAAGGTTATTGGTTCAATTTCTTGGGGAAAAAATTGTCATATAAAAGATCGGTGTAGACTTACAACCCTCACGGTGATTTTGACAACTTAGATACCCTCTCAACCCATAAATTAAACCTGAAGTCAAACCTAAACTACTTAATAAACATATATATATAATTCGATTATTATAATGAAACCAAATAATCATGGTCAAAATTGGCAGTGCTAGAAGAGACAACACAGGCAACCCACGTCCGCTAACTACATGCTAGAATAGTTGACTTGCACAATTTTTTAATCACCCGCACTTTAGAAAATAATATGGCTATTTTTTTTAAAGGTTAACATTTTAGAAACTTGTTTGAATAGTTGACTTGCACAATTTTTGAATCATCAGCACTTTAGAAAATAATATCCATATTTTTTTTAAAGGTTAGCATTTCAGAAACTTGTTTGTACATGTTTTAATGTGAAGTCTTATTCTTTTCATTCTTACGTTTCATTGAATGTAATTTTTTCTTCATCATTGTGGGTTATACATTCCTATTAGGGGTGTACATAACTACAACACAGATTTAGGCCATGTTTTACTATCCTATTTCTAATAAAGTGCTAACCGAATGCTTCTTTCTCTTTTACATGATACAATTTTGTCTACTACATAGTTTTTTACATGGTACAATTTTGTCTACTACATAGTGTTGTTATAATAGTAAGTAGACAATCTTATATTGACTATGAACAATTGGAAGATGGATTGTTTATATGTTAATTGGAGTAAAGTTATGCTTAATTCTCTCTAGGTATGATGGTAGACTTCTCTCAGGGTATGGATCGATGGGGGCTTGCCCTGATCTCTGTATCGGCAACTTCGTAGCGGTCTTTTTCTCTCTTGGGGCCTGCCCTAATCTCTATGTCGGCAACTTCGTAGGGATCTTTTCTCTCGCCTGCCCTGAATTTATATTGACTATGAACAATTGGAAGATGGATTGCTTATATGTTAATTGAAGTAAAGTTACGCTTAATTCAAACTTACAGATTAATGGAGAATATATCAATGGCAATTTTAGATTTTTTTTTTAATGATTTATAATTTTGCAAATTATCTATAAAATTTATGATTTGATAGCGAAAGAATATTTCGTGGCGGAGAAATTAGGCCATCAATAAATCTCATGCTATCGAGTTTTAAATGAACAACAGGTGTATATGTCCACGGTTCAATTTTGCTAAGGCCGAAATAATAATAGTATTTATTTATAGGCCGATAACATGCGAAATATAGCTACCCAAACTAGTCCTATTACACTTATTGAAAAAGGTGCTACAAAACAACTTTCCCGAGATACGTCTTTGTTTTAAAAATTCACAAGTCCTGGAATTAACATGGGAAAACAAGAGAGTCGTGGTTTTTAAAAATTCACTAGTCATGGGGTTAACACGGGAAAACAAGAGAGCCGTGGTTAATACACCTATTGAAAAAGGTACTACAAAACAACTTTCCTGAGATACTGTTTTAAAAATTCACGAGTCCTGGGAATAGCATGGGAGAACAAGAGAGTCGTGGTTTTTAAAAATTCTCTAGTCATAGGGTTAACATGGTCAAAGGAGAGAGTCGTGGTTTTTAGTGAAAGTTGTATCATTTTGAAAGTTACTCGCATTGTACTTCAACGTTATCTATCGTAACTTTGCATATAATTTCTTTTAATATTTTAATAGGTGTTTGAAAAAAATTACTAATTATTAAGTCTAGATATTTAGTTCACAATTTAGTATAATGTGTAACGTTATTTATCTGTTATAATTTTTCTCACCAAAATAAAAATTATGAAAAATTTAAAAATAAAA
>APFE030264678.1:130074-176220 GCA_000404065.3 Pinus taeda | reverse complement strand
CTGCCTGCTACATATGTGTTGTGTGAGTTATGAGCACGCTCTTAGAAGGACAAAAGCACCAATACCAGTTAGAACCCACTTAAGCGCATTGATCCGGCACGGAATAAGTATCAATTCGAATCAGTCTAGAAGGAGTCGATGGAACTAAATTTACGGACTACAGGCTTTTAGTATTTGAACTAAGAAAGGGGACTTGGGACACAACAACCTAAGAGAGATAGAGAGTTCAAGCCATAACTACTAGCCATTACTAGCTTCTTTGGCTAGAGCTTATAGCATAGATATATGATATTGCATTTCTACGTGTAACTTTTCGCATCGATACGTCCTCGCCCTCCTTATGTCAGGCGAGCCCTACGTCCTTGCCATAGAATCTTGGAATCTATATGATAGAGGTAGGTGTAGTATCCCATTTTCACACTTAGATCAGCAATAAATCCTGGGAATACCTACCGACACTGCCAGTAGGAGAGAGTTGATGCCAGCAGCAAGTTTCAATGCACTTTATGCCTTATGCCATTCCTATTTACTGCTAGTCGATCCAAGATGGGACTAAGCAATAAGTGTCTAAACTATATTACCAGAAGTCCATATGGCTAGTTAGAGTGGTACCTTCTTATTATTAGGTGAAAATAGAAAAGATAGGTAAGAAAACTATCTCCTATACAACTATCTCTCTATGAATAAGGCCTATGTCAACTATCTATTGTTGCTATTGGGTCTACCTATCTGCCCTAGGCCCTATAACCTATACCTATATCTAGCTATGCCTTAGCTCTGCTATATGGATCTATACGGTAAGTAGTATTATTAGCCTGCTGTCTCTCCATTCTTTGAAAAAGAGAACCTGGTAACAAACAATCTAAAGTTGAGTTGGAAGTGTTCCCGCTGCTCTGAAGAAGAAGAAATCCAGTATATAAACTATCTATATATAAACTATGCTCTCTTTGAAGAGGCCTATGTCAACTATGCTACTGCTGGTTCAACACCCCACCTAGGGTCACGCTTCTGCTCCAGGTGATTCTACAGATATGGATGAATCTCAACTGAGTCTGCACTTTAGTATGATTCTCGAGCCCTTGATTTGAGCCTTCATTTCTAGAAACTAATATTCCCTTGGCCTAAAACACATAGCTTGAATGACAAATTCAGTGTGAATTCACAGCTTGACAGCTCCAACGTGAATGACCAGGTGGACTTGTTCTAGAGAAACATGCAGAGTAGACACACGACAAACACATTGCAAGAGTCTTCACGCAGCAACCTGTACCTATACATCTGATAGTACAATGTGCCAAGCATTATCCCAAGCATTAAACGCTTAGGATTAATGCTAGCATTAAACTGCTCTAACACTAAATGGCAAAAACTAATTATTTATAACCTATGTTTTTGCCTCCGGCCTCGGGAAGAGGCCAAATAACACAGTGACTTATTATGTACAAAAAAAAATTCGATATACTCCCTCAACTAGCGCTAAGAAGTAGGTCACAAGCAAGTCAATTAATGTTAACATCGTGCTTTCTTATTACTATAGTCCCTAGCCATTGCCAGATGGTAGGGACTAATAATAGATATCGTCGATATATCCTCCCATGATGTATTCATTTATTAACAAGGGATTTTAAGGCATGGTGATTGGTGAAAAATGTAAATAGATTGGCCAGAAGATATTGGTAGAAATTTTGAAAGGAAAAAATCATGGCTAATGCCTCTCATTCCATTATTGAATAATTTCTTTCTACTTTGTTTAATTTTTTACTTGCAATGTGTTTGGTGTGTTGCTGTCGGGTTGTGTTAGTAATGCTCCAACTACTAGATGCATCAACGTGTACAAGAAATGTTTCGGTCCAATTAGGAAATTTCAATATTAGTGCCTCTACAACTTTATATTTTAGAAATTCAAATGATTCATTGCACTCTTTGCTCCATATTTACTTAACATATTTTCTTAATATTTCATTGATTAGAGAAGTTACTTCGGAGTAACATCTAATAATTATTTTTATAGTACCTTGTATGTCTCAGAAATATTTTAATATTCTTTTGGTTGGTAGGGGGCTTCAAGTCAAAGATCACTTTAATGTTTGTCATATCAACTTTGATTCCTTATTTACATACCATATGTCCTATAAATATTTGAAAACTGTGGAAAACAAACACTTTTTAATATTTGAGAGACAAATGAATCTATCTACACCTTTCTAACATAAGTTTAAGCGACCACACATGATCTCTCAAAATAGTACAAAGAATCTAGTCATCAAAATAAAAAGTCATTGTCATATATATATATTGATTATTGGAATGATTTGACTATAATTTTGGAGAAAATTGTCAGAGAATTTTTTAATCTAAACAGTATGAGACCATATGGAAAAGAACCAAACGCTAAGACAAACATTTTGTTTTCTTGATCCTCTTCTCAGTTGGTACCTAATTATAACCTAAGAATCCATGTATGAATGAATAAGACTCATGGCTTACAACTTCATTTATAATTTCATCTATAAAGGGCTTTGGAAATTGACCTGTGACTGTTAATTTATTCAAACCATGAAAATCGACATAGGTTCTTAATTTATTTGGGTCATGCTTCTTTGGATTCATGGAATTTCCCATTTTGAAATTGCATAGGATAGATGATGCCTAGAGACAACATCCCATTTATCTCTTTCTATACGATGGGTTTGTACTTATGGGCCAATTTATACAGTTGTTTCTTGATCAACTTGGCTCCTTGTATGAGGTCAGTTTTCACCTCCCTCGTCTCTTTTGCTAGTCCATTTAAGTTTTTGTAATCTATTGTAGATACATCTTGATATTCTTTTATAAAGTCAATAAATTCTATGGTTTGTTTGTCTGACCAAAAATCCCCTAGTCGGGTCATTTTTGGTCGACCATTGTTTGAGATTTTGACTTATTTTATTTTTAGTTCAACATCCATCCATTTAAAAGCCTTTTACTACTCAAGTTTCCAATATCCTACCTTCACTTCTTGATATGCAAGTGGAAAGTCTAGTTTCTTAGTTCTATCTTCTTACTCTTTAGATATTTTAAATACCTTTCTAATTTGTTTCTACTTCTCTAGATGATTCATTTTCCAACAAAATCTCTACCCAAAAAAATTAATATTTTCCATATCAAGTCAGGCAATTGTTCTTGTAGCTCACTGTTGGAATAATACATGATTGCATGTTGAAGTCAACTAGTAGTTGACTTTAATTTTTCCTTTTTCTATTTATTTTACAAGTGTTATGTTCTTAATAAATTCTTTAATTTGTTAAGGTGCTTCAACTAATTCTTTCTCTGCGGGATTAAACTTGACATATGTTATGCAACCAACTCACAAACTAGAAGAAGAATAATAATAGTGGGCTTCTATGGGGTACAATAATAACAATATGGGGACTACATAGGCACAACAATAACAATAAGGGGGCTACACTGACAATAACAATGAGAGAATACACAAGTATTATAGGTTCCTAACAACATATTTTATAGTATTGTTCTCTAATTCATTCCATAGGAGAATTTCTCCTCAAGCTTGTTCAATTGTTTACCAATTATTTGGTAGATCATTAAGAGTCTTGGGAAGCATATGTAGCCAAACTCTGATATATGTACCCAATTCTTTTTAATTGTGCTTCACATTGCTAAATATGGGCTATAAAATCATGTCTTGCACTAAATTGGGGAATTTTGGCTACTTTGGATAATTTCTTCCCTCCAAAATGTTCAACAAAATATGTAGTAGCATTTGTCCACATTTGAAGTCATGGGGCATGGATATCCTACCATCTTACTACTTGTCTAATAAAATTGTGGACAAGACATTATATTCTTCCTTGATTACATATTGATTTAGACACTTCATTAATATGATTTAATGGAGAACACTACTCCTTAAATCTTAGCAGAGTACCAAATTATTTTTTGTATCTACTGGAAGTCATGTCAATTCTTACTTTTATTTCATTCACAATAGGAATTGATTTCAGTATGAAGAATGGTCAGGTTTTCTTGATTGGTGTTGCTTCAATTGTCCAACATTATGTTGGCCCAAAGGTGACACTAAGGGGGGTAGTGAATTAGTGTGAGATCAATTTTACCATTTGACAACATTTGATATTTAATTAATCGTATAGTAATCAATCATAACCATAAGAATAATATCATCAAATAGAACTATGCATAATATCAATAGCACATTAAGAATCCATCGCATCAAAAAGAGACACAAGCCTTTTTACGTCAAAACCCTTGTGAGAAAAGAACAAATTTTCTTCTTATTTATCTTCAATTCATTTACATAGATTCGTAGGCTATGACCTACTTGATGAAACTACCCCCAAGATATGGAAACTTCCACTTGCGGTAGGCTACAACATGATTAAGGAACCAACCTCAAAAATATCCAAACATTTACTCACTGTAGGCTACAACCTGATTGAGGAACCAACCTCGATGACAAGCGGGCTCCAACCTCAATGATGAGCAAGCTCTAACCTTCTCTAGGATCCAAAGTCCTTCTTCAACTCCTTTTGGACCTTTATTTCATATCATTTTCAAACTGGATCCATTTTCATCATAAAGATAAAATCATCACAACCTATAAACATTGATGACATCATCACAACCTTCATATGATGTCATCATCATCTCAACCTGCACATAATGTCACTGTTATCACTACCACTGCAACCTATAAATATTGTCACTACAACAATTAGTGTCATACCTAAAAATATTGCTACCGTTGTGAATACAGTCATCTCAATCTCAATAATTAACTATCATGTCATTGTCCATACTTAGCTGCAACTTAGTCATTAATTTTGGTACTCAAGCTTCTTCTCAAAACCAGTTCTAGCCTTACTTCCAAAACCACTACAATTATCTCATAAAGCCTCAAAACATATAAAAGGAGATTATATCCATAAACAAGTGTCATTAAGACATTACATCCCCTTAGTTACATTGTTCTTTAAACCTTTATTACCCAACTTCTTTCGAATTTCAATTTGGAAACATATTTAGCCTAAAACCCCATAAAAACCAAATAAAACTTTATGCTAAATTTAATCATTCTACAAAATGTCATATTTTGGGCATGCTTGTATAATTTTTCAAAAAGCTAGCATCGGTGCAACAAAATGGCTACTACTAGGTTTTATTTGTTCTATAAAACAAACCCAATGACATATAAAAGAAATTCACTGACTTGACTGTCATTGGGACTCAGACTACGTTCTCAACCAATACAACAAAAGTGTGCTACCAATCAGGCTATGTATGAGGATTGAAATCCCAAGCCTTCAACATTGTAATGACTATGCTCTTAAACTATGGTGAGGGTATGGCCCTCATTCCAAGCGTGGTCACACTATGTTCAATGTGCACCAACACATATTGCTCTACCAACATAAGTTCCACCATAGTCAACACTCTATTGAGTCCATAACCAAGGTCGATGCTACGAGTCACGATAAAAACAAAGTGCCAATCCTTTGACTATTCAACAAAAATATACAAAAGTTAAAACAAACAGTTTTACTGAGGCTAGATCTATCAATCTATCAATCGATCACTTGTTTTTTTTGTTTATGAGTCACTCGGGTGCATACATATAGTGTTTTGTGGTCTCAATATGGTGGAGGGTCGACCCAAGGGCTGGTGGCTTCAGCCTGGTATCATGTCCATTAAACTATGAGTTATTCAATGGAGCTCCATCCCCTTCTCCACATTCCTTCCGTCATCCATTAAACTTTAATTTGTGTAGCATGGGTGGGTTACGCCCTCCCCATACCATGTTCCTTCCAATTCCCATTAAAATTTGAGCTTTGTAATGAAGGAGGGTTATGCTCTTTACTTACTACTTCCTTCCTACACCCATTTCAATATGTAAGGGAGGAGCTATGGACTTCCACGCATCGCCATGCAGTTGTTCCATACAACCAGGGCTCAACACAGTACCATTTGACTATAGTTTCCACCATACAATCGGGGCTAGTCCCACCATGTGAACATGCTCTATTAATTCACCATTTTGAACTCAATTCCTTGGTCCCATGTGACAAGGTCCTTAGGGGAACCTAGCCATTTGCATCATGTCATCATGTCATAGTCATTCCGTGAAGGGTGCCATGTGTCACCCATTTCCATCTTCTTTACCAACCAAAACATGCCATTTGTCCATGCCACTTCTAATGAGGCCACATCGGCATGTTGACGTTACCAAATGGAATGTCATGTTGATTGTGCTACTGACTACACAAACTAACCACATGGAATTCAACCAAAGTGTTCACATCATCATCATGTGAAATGTTTCCATGTATCATGTGTTGGTTGGGCCAATAAGTGAGGTTAAACATTGCACAACTCTAGACCATATCTACCATTTAATCATTTCACTTTGCTATTAGATTTGTCTGATCTATGAGAGTTTCATGAATGTTGTGCATTTTTTCCAAAGATATTCCATTGATAAAAAAAAATGAACCGTGGATCTGCTTGAAATATGCACACTTTTAACAATTTAGTGTTAGGGGTCTTTGCAATATAGTTTAGGTCCGCTTAATATTGGAATTCAAATTGCCATAACTTCTCATCCGGAGGATTTTTTCTGAGTAGGACATATTGGAAAGGTATCAACAAGTTCTACACAACCATGCTGTTTATAATATCATTTAAACATCTTAATTGCATCAAAAAATCAAATAACTTCAAGCACCTTTAACTTCTCTTTATGAGAACTTGTAAGAGATCCAAACTTTATATTGCTTCAAAGAGAGTCTACGGTTACTTCCTTGCTCATCATGAATGGTATTGTTGACGTCTCATACATACCCTTTAACATCAATGACATCTTCTTATCATCAATGAAAATAATATGTTCAACAATATCCCCCTTTTTCATTGATGGCAACACCATCATACATTTATGGTCATTTATGTTAACCAATCACAAACTCGCCTGGCGCAAAGTCCTTGGTCAATGTAAATGTCCGCAATCTCTCTCTTCCTAAATTTCTTCTTCCGGTCAATTTTAGTGTTTATGTAAATGTCTATAATCTCTCTCCCCTTTGAAATAAATGAAAAAGGGCCATGGATACCTATTGAAACTTCCATGTTGATGATCATGCATAAGTTTCTATCCATAACATGTTCCTAGATGATCTTGTGGACCTATCTGAACCAATGTTCCTTTGTGTTACTATGTTGATAAATTCTCTCCCTTAGACTATCCTCCTTGATTGATAAGTAACTATCATCTCTTCATTCTCTTATTCTTTTCCCTTTTTTACATCTAATATATCATCATCAAATCATGCTAATCAATGTCATAGTCAACGTTTTTCCCTCATACATAGAGTTTCTTCTTTAATTTTTTATTTAACACATTATGGTCTTGAAGAAACCCTTTATCAAGGGATTATATCTGAGAAATGAAATATAATTTAGGTCCTCCTTAACATATTCTCCATCTACTTGCATTGATCATAATTCCCTCTCTGTTGTACCATCTTGAATGAGTTTTCAATGTCGTGCTATATGATCTTTGTTGTGACATATGTGGCATTCAACATTGGGATTCAAAATTTTCAAAATGATTGAGACATTCACCTGATTTGGTCAACATGTATCCATATAGGTTCAAAACCTTTATTTGACCACATCATAGTTTCTACAATCCTATGATTTGCACCCAAATTTTATGCATGAGAAACAATAACCAAAAAACTTATCTTGATACCTGGATATAGAAGGAGATATCGATCTTATGAAGTTACTTCTTAGAGGATCCAAGTTTCCTTATTGATCATAACTTGCTTGATTGTTACTTGTGGATGATTTGTGAGGATCTATATTCATTTTTTATCATTAATACCTACATTATTTCTTCTTGTGGCTCCTTTCTCTTTATCTGGGTTCCTTATATTATGCCCCTTCCTAGAATTATCTTGAGTGTCATTGAAATGAACATGCTTGGCTTGGTGTACCACTTGCTTTGAATCTTCAAGAGAGTTTGTGTTGAATGTTATGAATTTCTAATCAAGCCTCTTGGAGTAATATTCATTTTATGAGCTTGTGTGGCCATTTTTCTTGGGTGCCTCATAATTCCCTTGATAACCAAGACATGTATTAAAAGCAAGGACCTCTACATGCTGAAAATATGACCTAGGGATTTAGTACCCATATGGAACTTCAAATTTATTTACTCTAATTATTCCATCAAGAGGATAACTTCCTATTCCACTCTTTCACATATTTGTTCCTTCTCATTTAGTTGTTCAAATAGAAAATCCTTTAATCTTTTTACTTCCTCTAATTCTACTTTGAGAGAAAGAATGGTGTCTTCATTTAGGAATTTTTCTTGAAGCTATTGTATCAACTATCCTTTCTTATTTCTGAGAATATTTATTTATTTCAGTGCAATTCTAATTTCTCCCTCATAATTATCTCTACTTCAAGTTCTTTGACCTCTACAATGAATAATATTTCACCCATTTCTTCATCAATCACACTTTCACTGATTTCACTGTCACTTTGTTCCTTTGAGTAAAAAATATTTTTTTTACTTGCTTCTTCTTTTGATGCTTATATTTGAATATTGAATCATCATCACTATCTTTCATCTTAGCATAAGGACATTTAAATGCATAATGACATATCCTTCCACATTCAAAACATTTGAAAGGAAGCTTCCATTTGAACTTGTTGGTTCCTCTCTTTAACTTGTAGGCTTCTTCTTCATTAGAGTTAGAGTCTTCTTAATATTTTTTCTATTTCTTTTATTTTCTTGCCTTAAAATCTAATCCCTTGAATCCCAATTTTCCTTCCTTGATTCTTAACTCATATGTAGAGAGGGTTCCATGAAGTTTATCTATGGACATATTGTCTACCTCTAATAGTACCTTAAGGGTTGATACTTTGGGAATGAATATTGATCGAAGCGATCTCAAAATATTTCAAGCAACATAGTTATCTTGTACTTCTTCATTGGGACTCGTAATGGAGTTGACTATATTATCTACTTGAAGGAAATATGAAGCAATGTCCTCATCTTCTTCTATCTTCAAACTTGCAAATTATCCCCCAGGAGATTGCAACCTAACTTCTTTGAATTTTGCATCCCCTTCATAATAATTTTTGAGCTTATTCCATACCTCATGAACTGACTTACATTGCATTAATTTGACAAATTATGATTGTGCCAAGCGACTTAAGATAGAATTTATATATTGTGCATTAAATGTTTAGATTTCTTTTTCGGTTGCATCCGTTGAATGGAATTACGAACTTTATAATCAATCTCCACAATTTTCCAAACTTTTTCTTCCAAGGATATGAGATATTTCTCCATCCTTATCTTCAAAAATGCATAGTTGGTTTCATCAAACATAGGGGGCTTTCCCACTTCTCTGGTCATGGTCATTTTTCCTTGACCGTTGGCCTTCCAGTAGTTAGTTGTTCTAAAGGTAACCGGAACTGATACCACTTGTTGGTCCAAAGGTCACACTGAGAGAAGGTTCGAGGTGAATCAATTTTAGAACAATTTACCATTCGACAAATTTTCATAATCAATCAATCATATAGTAATAAATCATAACCATAAGTATCATATCATAAAATATAGCTATGCATTATCAAGTTACCATCATATCAATGATGCATCAAGACGTCATCACATCACAAAGAAACACAAGATTTTTTATTGGAAACACATATGGGTGAAAACCACAAATATTCTTCTTCTTTATCTTCAATTCATTTACATATATTTGTAGGCTATGACCTTCTGGAGGCAACTACCCCTGAGATATGAAATTTTCCACTTGCAATAGGATACAACTTGATTGAGGCACCAACCTCAATAACGAGCAAGATCCAACATTCTCTAGGCTCCAACTTGATTGAGGCTCCAACCTCAGTGATGAATGGGCTCTAACCTAATTTAGGCTTCAACCTTCTTCTTCAACTCTCTGTAGATCTCCATTTAATATCATTTTCAAAATTGATCCATTATCATCATAAAGATAAAAATCATCACAACCTATAAACATTAATGACATCGTCGAAACCTACATATATTTTCTTCATCATCTCAAACTGCACATACTGCGATTGCTATCACTACCATTGCAACATGTAAATACTATCACTACAAAAAACATTGCCATACCCTATGAATATTGTTACCACTATAAATATAGCCATCTTAATCTCTTTCATTGACTATCATGTTGTTGTCCATCCTTAGCTATGAATTATTTTTCAATTTGGGTGCTCAAGTTTCTACTTGGAAGTAGTTCTAGCCTTACTTCCAAAATCACTACAAATAAATCATAAACCCTCAAAGCATTTAAAATGAGATTCTAGTAATAAATAAGTGTCATTAAGACATTACATTCCCTTGGTTACATCCATCTCTAAACCATCATTTCCTAGCTTCTTCTGGAATCCAATTTGGAAAAATATCACCGAAAACCCTATAAAAACCAAATAAAACTATATAATAAATTAACCATTCTATGAAATGTCACATCTTGGGTGAACTTCTACAATTTATCTAGATTCTTGCACCTATGCGACAAAATGGCAACAACTAGCTAGTTATTTATTCTATAAAACAAACCCAATGATATATAAAACAAAATTGTGCTGGCCTAATTACCACCAGCACTCGAACCAAGGCTTTTTCTAATACAACATGTGCACACTACCAATCGAGCTATGTATGAGGCTTTAAAGCCCAATCCTTCGACATTGTAATGGTTATTCTCTTAAAGCAAGGAAAGGGTATGTCCCTCATGTCGAGCCTTGTTGCATTGTGTCTAACATGCACCAACACATATTACTCTAACTAAACCAAGGTCCAGTAGAGTCATCACTCTATTGAGGCCATAACAAATGTTGATGTTACGAGTCACAATCAAATCAAAGTTCTAGTCCTTCAATAGTTCACCGAAACTATATAAAACTTCAAAGAAATTGTTTTGCTAAGAATGGATCTATTAATGTATTTTTTTTTATAAGTCACTCTAGTGCATATATATATATGGTGTTTTTTGGTCCAAAGATGGTGGAGGTCTGACCCAAGGGCTTGTTTCTTTGGCCTAGCCGACATCTATTAAATTGGGAGTTATGTAATGGAGGTCCATGTCGTTCTTAAAATTCCTTCCATCATCCATTATAATTCAAGTTGTGTAAAGAAGTGGGATTACACCCTTCCCATATCAAGTTCCTTCTAACACCCATTAAACTTTGAGTTATGTAAAAGAGGGAGGTTATGCCCTTCCCATACCACGATCCTTTCAATGCCCATTGTACTATGTAACAAAGGGGATACACCCTTCCATCCATCACCATGTAATTTTTCCATACAACTGGGGCTCAACATAGTACCATTTGATTATAGGTTGTACCATATGACTGGGCCTAGTCCCACCATGTGACCACACTTTGTTAATTCACCCTTTTGAACTAAGCACCTTAGTCCCATGTGACCAAGCCCTATGACCAGGTCCTTAAGGGAACATGGTCATTCACATGATGACATCATCATGCCATGTTGCAGCCTATGAGGGGTTCTATGTGTCACTCATTTCTACCCTTTCTACCAATTGAACATGTTATTTTTCCATGCTATGTGGAACCTTCTAGTAAGTCCATGATAGCATGATGATGTATCATAATGAATGTTTTGCTGATTGTGAAAAGGAACCACGCGTCATTCACCCAAAGCATCTATGTCATCATCATGTGAAATGTTTCTACCTTTCATGCATTGGTTGGCTTGATAAGTGAGGTTAAACAACATGCAACTCTGGACCATATTTACACTTCAATCATTTCACTTTGATGTTGGATTTATCCTATTTGCGAGAGATGCATGACATTTAACAATGTTAAATGTCATGCATGTTTTCCAAATATTTGTCATTGTTTAAAACATTGAACCGTGGATATGCTCAAAAGATGCACACTTTAACAAATTTGGTGTTATGGGTCTTTGTACTATAGTTTAGGTCCTTTGCTTAATATTGAACTTCAAATGGCCATAATTTCTCATCAGGGAGGATTTGTTTAGAGAAGGATATACCATTGGAAAGGTATCAACAAGCTTTATCCAAACATGAATTTTATAGGGTTATTTGGACATGATAACTACATCAAAAACTCAAATATCTTCAATCACCTTTAACTTCTCTTAATGAGATCCCGTAAGAGATATAAATGTTATATTGCTTCATAGAGAGTTTCATTTCTTCCTTGGTCATCATGAGTGGTATTGTTGTTGTCTCATACATCCGCTTTAACATTAATGGCATCTTGTTTTAATCAGTGGCAACACTATGTTCAACACATTCTTAGCCTTTGATCCATAGTTTCCAATATGCCAATCATAAAGCTCGGTATCTAAGTTTTATCCAATGCAGAGTGGTGATACTAGAATAATCTATCCTATTACCTTGGGCTCCACATTATATTTTTCTTCTTGAATAACTTGTTATATAAAATAAAATAAAAATTATGTGTCATCATCTAATGCTTTGATCCATGGTTTACCTTCACGAGAATCTACCGAAATTACAATCTTTCTATTAATTACATTAAAATTTATTTGTACTCTCTCTAGGAAAATAGTAACTTTCATATTTCGACCCCATGGGAATCTAAACAAATTTGGATAAGTTGGTATTCCTTCAATTAAATTGATTACTTCGAAATCGACAAATTTCGGGATGGAGTTATTGAAGTTTGAATGTGTTTTAGTTTACCAATGGGCTCCAAATAATTGGTTGGCCTTTAAAGGGTTGTTCTTCCTAGCTTTACCCAAGTGTCTCTAGAATAAATATTTAACTGTCATCCAAAGTCGACAACAACTTGTGTTATCATGTTTCCATTTATTTCTAGATCAACTTGAGGATCATAGTCTTCAAAATGTTTGGCATGAGACAATTGTCATAGGTTTTTACATGAACTTTGATATTCTTTATATTCTCTGAGTATACGAAGGAGTGCAATTATTCTACCATTTGATTATTCTCCTTTTAACAATTCTAGAAATTCTTCTATAATATTATCTTTAGCCAATATTTACTTCTAGCTTCACTTCTGAAGAAGTTAACTTCTTTCCTCGTGAAATCATCATGGTTTTGTAGATTTGGCTATGGAGCAATGATTTTTGTTGGTCATATTAATTCTTGCATTATGGGTCTATTTTCTTGTCCTACTCCTAACCTTATGATGACATGCAAGTATTTAGAATTTAAGACTTCTTGTTCAAGCATACAGTGGAGAAAAATGATAGTTATTTTATCCAATAGTTTTTCAAGAATTTATGGGCAATCCTCCAAGGATTGATTTCCCAATCCACAAATGTCACAAAAGGGTAGGTCATTTAATAAAATTTTAGATGAAATATTCCCCTCCCACCAACAAGTATAGCAATTTACTTTTCCTTGACCATGAACTCATCCTTGTCCAAATTTTCCATTAAATCCACCTCGATTGTTTCAATTTCTTTGATATCCTCCATGGCACTTGTATCCATTTCATCTTTCCTGGGATATATTTCCTCTTCTAGATTGGATTGTTGGATCACCCAACTGATCAAATGATTGTTTATGATAAACAATATGGTAATTAGACTTACTTTGATCATTTTGAATGTTGGAGGCTCCTTTCCTCACACATCTCCCATCATTTTTTTTTGTTACCTGTCTCATTTTTTTTTGTTATATACTATTGCATATGACACTAGGTTTTTCTCTCAAATTCTTCTTCAAGAGTATACCCCCATATTCTTCTTATTGTTTGTCTTCATCTCATATCAACTCCTCAAATATAATTGATTTTTTCTTCTCTCAGTTCCCTTTTTTTTTCAGTGTATCTCATGAATGTCTCCACCCCCTCCTCCATCGTCAACCTCAAATTAATCTTGGTTATCACCTAAATTTATGATGAGAAACTTTATTTTCTCAAAAAGTAACGTTTCTTCTTCGGTGTCTTTGCAATAAGCAACGAGAAAACTTTCCCAGTCCATTTGGTTCTTGTCATATTTGGACTTCAGTAATGGTCCTAAAGGGGCTTTATATTTGATAATATGTTTGAATCCCTTGTTGAGGAGAAATTTATTTCATAAGGTACATATATTACAGAAAAAATCCTCACGAAAGTAGTCGTGAAACATTTCCTTTATCTTGTCGATTACAGTGTCTTCTTCATCTGTTTGCTCCTCACAAAAAATTTTGTGTATTTTTTCGACTCACCTGTGCATATTTTTCAGTCCTCCATTTGTCAATTTTAAAATCAACCACGCATCATTGTTGGGTAAATGCATTAGATGGCTGGTGGATGTACTTCTTTAATTCTAAGGGAATCTATTCGGTGATTTTTTTGTTAGTTTTTGTAAATAAGTGTGATCTCACTTCTACTACTGATCGTTAGTTACTTTAAGCATAGTTCTTTAATTAATTATTGATTTTTCTCTACCACCACTCATGTATATCTTACAAAATCATCATTTAGATATGTATATTCAATGTACTAAGGTTCGGAATATTAGAAAAACAGAAAGGCGGAAATATTTTCTTTAGTTGATAATTACTTGTGATATTCTTATGTTCTTATTAACTTTCTTAGGTTATTCGTTTATATTTGTTCCATCAAGAAATTATCAAAAATAAAACATGAAGATCAGTGGCACTAGATATAGGCAGACAACCAGGGTTAAAACCCCTATATAGTGGGAAACCTAGTCAAGAACTCTTCCTTCAGTAATTCAAATTGAGATGGACCAAAACCGTAGACCAACAAACTTTCTTCCACCACCAAGTTGGCCTTCCAAAATGATATAGTAGTCTCTTCTTATCCAGCAACTCCATCCCAGCACTAATTCAGAAATTTGATCCCCAATAGAAGAATTTTGGCCTTCTAGTTATTCTAAAATTTTGTCCTCCTTCCAGTAGTTGTATAGCTTCACACGTGTGGGAAAAAGAGAGAAAATTTCAACTTCTTATTCTTATGAGAGATCTCCTTCTCCTTTCTTATCGTTCTTCCTTGAAATTCACACCTTTTCTAGTCCCAGAAGTTGTAGATCAAACTTGTTGAGTGGGTAAGAAATGAGGTCGAGTTCTTGCCTTTATATAGTGATTCTTCTGCCCAATTTTAGGCCAACTTGTTCAATTTTGAGGCTGACTTGCAAGAGGAGGCCTAGAAGACTAATTTTAATATAAAATAAATTTATTTCTTAACAAATAATTCCCAAGAATGCTTCTTTACATTATGACATGGACAAGGACACTTGACACAAACCCTATAAGCCTACAATGGAGGCTTTTATCTAAAAATAATTGACCCAAGCATGAAATCCATGCTTTAATAAGTCAATTTTAATAATAATAAATTTCATTTTCTTTCTTTTGACAAATACAATATATTGTGACTTCAGTACATTTATGAAGACTGAACCTAGTTACATTCTTCAACACTCCTTCTTAACTAGGGAGGTATTCATCATTACAAGTATTGGGCCTCCAACTTGTCATGATTTGTTTTATGAAACCATCCATTTTCGCATCATTCCATTCACCCATTGTCAATATTTTTAACCATATTTCTCAATAAAATAACCAAATTCCTGCATACATGTTTACATGGTTGATTATTAATTTTTTCTATTATTTTTAATGAATTAAGAAGAACTTTGCTTGGTTTTACTAATGATAGTTTGGCCAATTTAAGTTTCTACAAAGTAGTCAAGTGTCCATAGCTATCTCCATGGTTGAGGTAGTAGCACCACTCTAGAAGGAAATCTGACACTTGGACTTGGTTTATAGAAGCTCCAATATGAATTCGTATTGTTCAAACTCCACCCATCTTGCATGTGTGGAACTCCAGCAAAAGATCAAAGGAAACACGCAACAGTTTTGACCAGTCACCTTCAAATGTGTTTTCTGAGCAAATGAAAATAAATTTCAGAAAACGAAAACATGGGCTTTTTTAGTACAGGCCCCATTAGGTTTTTGGAGATAATGTTTCTCAAATTCATTTCCATTTGATATATTTTTGTGGTTCTTTGGAGCCCTATTTTGTAGATTGTGTGAGGAAACTGTTTGGTAATTTCACAACCAACACCTAGTCACCAAAAGGATTGGAACGAATTGTTCTTTAGAAAATTCATGGCAAAGAGATAAGTGTGATTAGATATGGACTGATATTTGATCCTAAAAACCTTCAAAATATATTTTATTTTATTTTCAAACTAATTTACTAAGATCTCATGGCTAGAATTCATGCAATGAAATTATCAGTTTCTTGTTGCTTCAAAACTCTATAAATTGCAGTCCCTTTGATGAGGTGGGGATAGGGGGAATCAAATGTTAATGATGAATATTAACTTGTAATTGTTGTTGCTATTTGAAGAAGAAGAACTATGTTTCTTTTCCAAGGAATGTAATCTTTGATATGGCACAACTCTTAATGAAACTGGTGATTTGAATCAAGTGATCTGAGTTTATAATTCCTCACTCTCACCAGGAGGGGCCCTTATGGAGTTTTGAGATAGTATAGTTGTCATTTTAATCTCATTTTTTCAGTATTTTCTCTTTAGATGTTTGAATTATCTGTTTTCAATATAGTTTGCTTACTTTTTTTGTTGTCTGTTATAAGTTGAGTACTCAATATAAACTTAAATCTCCAAAAATTCCTTCCTTGAAGTATTTTCCAAGAATTTCTTTCATTTTCATGTTTGTTCTAGTCATCATTTTTATAAGACATGGAGGCTCTTACACTTGAAATTTTGTCAACATATCATTGTTATTCACTACTTTCTAGAATAGTTTCCAATTTCAAGTTTTGTAGAATAGTTGTGCTTTTAATTTGATAGCTGGATTTACTTTCATTGTTTAATAGAGTAGATTTCAATTTTTGTTTAGTATAATAGATTTCAATTTCTTGTCCAATTAGAATAGATCTCGAAGTTTTTATAGTATAGTTTTCCTTAAAAGTTCATGTAAATTTCTAAGCTTTGAGTTTGAATTCATTGGCCTTTTAAGAAAAAGGATGTGCATATGCTTATCAAAACTTAGTCATAAATAGGTTTAAATCTCATGTGCAATTAGATTAGTTTCTTTGAATTGAAAGTAGATATCCTAGCACATACAGTGCATGTATACTTCTCAAGCTCACATACCCAAATTGACATATAAATGCAAGTAATTTAAGAGTCAATTAAATTACCCAACAACAACCATATAGAGGTACATGAAAGATCTCCAATATGAACTACGAAGAGTTCAGTCACACTCAGTGCCACAGACTAGATACTTTACCAGGGTTATCTATCCAGGGGGGACTAAGATGGACTAAAGCTTTCAGCCAATCTAATTACCATTAGTCTTACTAAATAACCATACACCTAGGGATCTAAGTGTGTATCTTAGAGATCCACGACCAATGCCACCCTCCCTCTTTGGGATCTAGACATCAACACACAAGCCAACCAAATGTCCTCCCAAGCATCCTCCATTAGATGCTTCAACTCTCCTAATAAACTAGATATATTTGTAACACCCTCCTCCCACATCTATGCAAGTAACCGACCAACCGGGGTAAACATGTGACAAGAAGTTACTATGATATTATTTGACTCCCTATGTGTCAATTAAGGAAGTGGAATTGACGGAAACACACCATATAGACCTTCCACATCAGCAATAGAACTCCCAAGGGTCATCCCAATCACTCAAGTAACCAACCCCTAAGACCAACTAAATTTTTAGACCATTAAACCCTTGAACGATTCATTGATATGGAAAAGAATGGGTCCAGGAGGCTCTAGACACTCCCACAACATGGGTATTCCTATGTCTAGGGACTTTTCTACCCAGTGTTGTGTCTGGATCCCCAGGATTTCAGCCACTTTTGCAAACCCAGAGCCCAAGTCACCGCCTAGAACTCAATGACACTTTCAAAACTGAAAGATAACAACTGAATAATGATACAAATATAACTACTTCAGCAAGGACTTGAATGGAACCCTACTAGCCATGACAAGCATTTCCTAAAACATGTCACAAATATGTAATCTATAGGTTTAAACAACAAATCTGAGCATAGGGGTCTCATACTCATCTGAGAATCACTAAGAAGCATTGATGCCTCAACATTAGTTGCAGTTCCATCCATTAGGCCATAGTTCCATCATGTTTGTTTACAAGTAAAAACATGATGCAAGCCATACATATCATTTGTCATCATACATGCTCATAACCAACATAATAGAAATAGAAATACCAAGGAAATAATACCCATATAATCCACATATAAACCAGTATAATACTCATGAATAAACAAGGAGAACTAACCTCATATTAATGATTCAAAGGCCAACCAGGTTCGTGACTTCAATGAACCACCTGATCATAGACATGGTTGAGCCAAATCTCTCTTCATCCAGTCACCCCCGTGCCATATTCCAAACATGAATGTGGGATCTCATAAAACACATCAATCAAAACCATCTAGGGCTCTAGAGGCTAAACCACCTCAACCCATCAAAAAATGATTCCACCTCACGGTCATACATCACAAACCATCATCATATTGGTCTCTACCCAAGCCTTCCAGGGCTCTAGAGTGTTTGTTCCAACCAATGATCTGAAAATCACCCTTGAGTGACCTCAGTTAAGTTATTATGAATGAAGGTATTATAGATTCATGTGCTGGTGTGTGTCTATGTTATTTTAGGCAACGGATCGATCAGATTGCAAAATACACAGACATTGGAAAATGGAAAACAGTAGAAAAACACAATAAACAAATACAAGAACACAACAATTAATAAGGAGTTCACCCTATCCTCCAAGGCTACGTCTCCAGTCCAGCTTTCAGTGGTGGCCTTCTTTTATTGTGTCTTTAAAGTAGAGAATTACAATGAGGAGCTCGATCTGAGTCTCCTAAACAAAATTTCTTAGCAGGGTGGTTCTTGGATTCCCCAAGCCACTAGAGTGCACAGGCTCCTTTCCTATCCAAGTCTTGACCTCTCTGGTCTTTAATGGGAGGAGCCCAATGTGGTGCTCAATTCCCAACAGATCCTCTCAAGGATTGCTCGATGCTGCCTTATGCTGCAGCTCAGGTCGGCTCTCTGTCTTTCTACTTCTTGTTTCACTGTCTTTTCTTTTCTCTCTCTTTGTCTTCTTCTCTCTGGTTCTTCCTCTCGGTGTCCTCTGTTCTCTGTCTCTATTCATGGCTTTAAATCCAATCGATCTCATGACTACTCACTTCCTCTTCTGCCCCCGTCGGATCGCCTGCTACTGCTCGCTTGGGCTTCCCTGTCTCTGCGTCATCATCAACGACTCACAGGGAGTGGCCACTTGTCCTCTTGCAAACTATGCCAGCTCTTCTTTATCGGTTCAGTTTTTCAGTTACACCGTGGAATGAGTCATCTGCCAACTTGGCGGTCAAATCGGACGTCAAACTTCTCTCTGTCATGGCTTAATCCCTTGTTAAATCTGGTTCCTCGATTGGGCGCGATCTCCACCATTAGATTTGGAGCCCCTAGATCCGATGACATTTGCTCATTTCGCGTGGTTGACTTGATCGACCGTTAGCACGTAATGAGCAGTGGTTTTCTCTCTCATCCGCCTGCCATGCAATGGGCACTGAATGGAATCGCTCTTTTTTCTCCAAATCCGCTTACCACCCAAGGGTGCCCCCGATATACTGTCGGTTTTGGAGCACGGGTCCCACCTTTCGCCTTAGCACTTTCCCCATGGTTTTCTCGGCTTCCATGCGACTGAGCACTTTGGGGCCTTTCCTTCTCAAGGGGTTTTGCCCAGCAATGTGCGATATCAAAAATGCCCTCTGTTTCCCGATCCGGGCTTCCCAACGACCAGTTTTGCCTCCTGCGTAGTCTCCATGGGTCTCAGTCAACGTGCTTTAACCGAGGTCCTCATCGTTCCTTGTCGGCTACCAACTACCACTATTCAGAGGTCATCTTCCTGATCACTCTGTGCTCTTGAATTCGAAGTTTTGTCCTAATTTGATACAATCATGGTGTTGTGATAATCTTCATGGATCCAATTCGAATCAACCAAGGATTCTAGGACTAGTAACTCAACCACAGTTGTCGCCATCCTTCCAGAGCATTTGTCCAACCAACACTTCTAGGACTAGTAACTCAACCCACCAAGGGCTTCCAAATCCTTTGTCCAACCAAGGCCTCTAGGACTAGTATCTCAACCCAAGTTGTTACAGGGCTTCTAGGAACTAGTAACTCAACCCAAGCTAAAGGAAACATGAGAACCAACCAGAAAAAATAAATAAATAAATAAAAAATAAAAATAGAAGAAGAAAAAAATGAACCCACAACACCATGATTATCAACGAAATGGCAAGGCTAGGAAAATCCACTGTCAATCCATGAAATCCTCCATGCCAATGACAACTCATGACCTATAAACGACATGCATGTGCCATGCATGCTAAAACTAGTGAGGAAAAAATACATGCAAGTCAGTACCTACAAGAAAAACCCACTGTACGTGTTGATCTCGATGTCCTCTTTCACTTTCTTACTCTCCCTTTGCCTTCTTGATCCCAAACTCCAAATATGACACACTCCTCCAAGAGTTCTCCAAGAAACTCTATGTGTCCAAGAGTATGAGAGAGAGAATAGAGAGAAAGAGATCCAAAACTGAACTGCACTAGAAAAAAAAAAAAACAAAAAACAAAACAAAACAAAACAAAAAAAACTTTGTGAATTGATCCTCAGAAGCCTTTTTATTAATGAGGCCTCTGTTTTCTTCATTTTCCATTATTTCACTTCATTTTCCTCCTCACATGCAACTTGTGACCTTTCACCTCCCTTTTCTTATAATTTCCATTATTTTCATAAATAAATGTGCCAAAATTACATTTTTCCTTTCCAAAGCCTTTGCCATTACCTTTTCCAATTTCCTTAGCCATTAATCAATAACCAGTGATCCCCGTTACTATGATTTTTCCCAACGATTTGGAATACGTTTCCCATCAACCATGGTTATTATTTTTCCTTTATTAACTTTTATTACATGGAATTTTCACAAGGGCTGTTACAATATCCATTTGTCCATTCATGCTTCTCAAGTGGTCATCCTTCTTCATGGAGAGATTTACCTATACAAACCCCAATCAGTAATAAACTTTCAACCATACAAGTAAACACAAACCTTCGAGGTCCTCAATAATCATGATCCTCCTTTCATCATCAAGTTATTCATATATAATTTGTTAGAATATTTCTTCTTCTTTCATTTCTTCAACAAACCCAAATACATCCTCAAATCTTCTAAAGTATTTTGTTTGAAACTTCATATTCATCAATAATACTTTTCTCTTACTTTAAGGTATTCATTGTCATAATATGCCCTCCCTCTTAACTGGGGAGATATACCTTTATCCAGACTCCCTCTTAAATTTTAGGGAGATCAATCACTTCCTTCTTCTATAACATTGGAGAACCTTTCATGACTTCGTTTCTTCTTCAAGCATCAAGGTCATCTTGATATATAGCTTCCTTCATCATGCTTATATAAGCATCTTCACTGTTTAGAATACTATGCACCTGCAACACTTTAATAGAAAGTATAACCAAATACAAAAGAAGCATGAAGTTGATCGAGGTGTATATTAGTGGCCACGCGCCTAGTCCACTTAGACCCACACTACTGTTTCTTTCAATTTTTAGTTTCCTTAATTGTAGCACAGTTTACTATTTTTGGCAGTTTTTTGGGTCTTGAACTTCGGGAGTCATTTTGAGGCCCTAAATGACATTTTTTTTTTAAATGGGAAAACATGAGCAAGTTTTCATTCAAAAGTTGTAGTCCTTGGATAGATATTTCTAATGAGGTATTGTGCACGTCAAACAGAGATCATATGCCAAAGATACAATCCTAGGAAATTGATGTGCCAATTTACCCAAACGGGACCCATAGTTTTGGCACTTCATCTCCTAGGGTTAGGTTTTTGGATGTTAAGGGTTTTCCATTGTTTCTCAATAATAAATGGCCTTAGAGTCTCATTGGAACATAATTCAGAGGCTTGTATCCGCCACATCTCTTCTAAGAGATAAGTTACTATCGTCTGAGCTAGTTTATTTCCATTTCTGTATGTAAGCAGATTTCAGTGCTTTGATATTAATGAAATGAATTTTTACTTCTGTTTCATCTATGTGCATATTTGTATATCTGTATTTTTTTGCGTTAACGAATAAGTCTAGATCATTCATGAATAAGTCTAGATCATTAGTATCAGATCAGTTTGATCTTTCTCTATTTTTCTTTGCATGTCCCCAACAAGGTCAAGGCATAAAGAGTTAGGGCTCGAATTTGTTGAACCTTTGCAAGACCAGCATTGCAAACCCCGACGGCCTCCCATGGTGGATGAAAATAAAGATGAGGGGGTATGAGATCCTTTCAAAATATTGCTCTAGGAAGCCCTAGAGTGACAAAGGAACGCGATGATGGATAACTTTGCTAAGATTCTTCAGTGGCTACCCACAGGTGATGCATATTCATCCAGCACCCACTCTGGATGCGCCACCTCTTTAAAGGTACAAGTTAACTTTGATATTTCCATATTTGAAGGCCAGATATATGCAGATGTCATAGATAGATGGTTAAATCTATTGGAAGGATATTTTTCAATTCATGACTTTTCCAAATGGGAGAAGATTACGTTTTCACTTCTCAAAGCTGCCCCACACATCAAGGACTATTGGGAAGCCTAATGTGAACAAAAGGACAAGAGGGAATCCTCACTATTTTCAGCCACATCCACTTGGAATTCTTTATGAGACACCATCAAGGAACATTATTACCCTGTCGGGAGCTATAAATATAAATGCATAAAGTGGACCACACTACAGCAGGGAAGGGACCAAGATTTTCTGGAGTTCACAAATGTTTTCGATACCCTTCACACAAATATGGGTATCAACGATTTTGAGGCGAATTTGGTACTCAAGTACCGCAGTTGTCTACATAAGTACATCTAGGACAAGATCAAGTTCCTAGATATCTCCTTGCTTGGCACCACCTGCCGATACGTTGTCAAGATCGAGCATAAATTTAAACAAAAGAATTGATACTTTTGATCCATGAATCCGAAGCAAGGGAAAGGCACCCACAAGCTGTAGAACAAAGGACAAATCTAAGGTGGGCTAACCCCATGGAAACCCATTGAAGCCGCAAGAAAAGAATAACACCATGAAGACAAAGAAGGACACAGGGAAATGGCATGAGTTCCATAAGAGCCTCACTCACAACATAAGTGAGTGTCAAGCCAAGTAGTCACTGGTGGTTAATTTAAAGGCTTTCAATTCATATGGATGTCTGGACTTGAGTCAGAAGCTGACAAGGGGAATGAAAAAGGGAAGTAGATTATTGATGCAGAGCCTAATAACATCGTTGCCACCACCAAGATCCAAAAGGATGAGCCTGAAGATCTAGAGGAGGGGTAGTGGATCTTCCGCTCACATGTGTGGGTGAAGGGTTCCCTATTGTAATTCATTGTCAACAACGGGATCCAAAAGAACCTCATTTGAGCAGACGTTATGAAGCGATTGGATCCACTGACCACACCACACCCACATCCATACACCATCGGGTGGCTTCACTAAGGGTGAGATCTCTGTGTCATCCAACAGTGTCACCTTCCCTACAGCATCAAGCCCTTCATAGATGGGGTACTATTTGATGTTTCTCCTCTTGAATTTTTTGATGTATTATTAGGTCAAAGATACTTATGGAAATGAAATGATCTATATTAGTCTAGGCCTTATATTGTTATTATTACTTTGGGTGATAATTTGTATAGGATATTGGAGGTAGCACTGCCTACCATCATTTCTTCAATCACTAAGATAATTTCCTAGACTAGGAAATTTGTTTTCCTTATGATTCACCCTCAATGAAAGAAAAATAGTGTGGCCACGACCTCTAGACAGGGCTCCTCTGTACAGTAGGAGCAGATGGAAAAGGTTGTGGAGGAGTATAGGGACATCTTCACCTCACCCATAGAGTTACCTCCATACTGTCAAGTCAAGAACTCCATCGATCTGACCCAAGGCAGCACCAACAATGTTACAGACTTCCTCATCTGACCATCAGTTGTGGTGATGACCACTATGCTCGACTCTTGTGGGCACAAAACTACGGGATGCCCGCATCTTTACAAGAGTGGTCCAGAATTTGGCAACACATACTAGACGCTCCTAGAAGGCAAGAAAATTCCAAATTTTCACCTCTAGGATGCAGTGTTATGCCACCTAGGACACTTTTGTGTTCCTTCAAGTGAGCATGCCAAGATGATTTGGTAGGCACACTACAGTCGGTTCATTGGACATTTCAGGGTAGAGAAAACAATGGCAGTGTTGCAGAAGTATTTATATTGGCCAAATCTTTGACAAGATGTTGGGAAGTACATCAGATCATGCATTGCCTACGTCATTTCCAAACCGGCCATCAACAAGAAAGGCCTATATACTCCTTTGCCTAATCCTAACCGACCTTGGGAATCCATCTCCATGGATTACATGTCAGGCCTTCCTTCTACTAAGCATGACAATGACTACATTTTTGTGGTCGCCGACAGATTCTCTAAGATGGTCATTCTGGTGGCTTGAAAGAAGAGTATCACAATAGAAGCCATTGCTAAGCTCTTCTTTGAACAGGTGTGGGTACAATTTGGGATCCCACAGTCCATTATCTTAGATCGAGATAGTAGGTTCCTAAGTACATTTTGGTCAAGTCTATGGTTAGTGTTGGATACCAAGCTCACTAAGTCCATGGCTTTCCACCCCCAAATTGATTACCAAAAAGAGTTCATCAACAGGTTGATTGTACACATTCTATGCGTGTACAACTAGAAGCATCCACACACATGGGATGAAAGCCTCCCCTATGTCTAGCACATCTACAACAAAGCTCTCCATAGCTCAACTGGACACAACAATTTTCAGGTGGGATGGGATTCCAACCATTATGTCCCATTGATGTGGCCATACCATTTTCAATTACTCTGGCAAATTCAGCTCATGTCTAGTCTGAAGCTGACAAGGCCAACAACTTCATTGAGTGCATTCAGCAAATCCGCCAGTAGGTCCATGACATATTGGATAAAGCCAATACTAATTACAATCAATGTCATGATCAACATTGGGTGCCACACAAGTTCTAGGTGGGTGAAAAAGTTTGGTTACAATTGCAGAAGAAGCGCCTCGCTGGGCCCCACCACAAGCTTCACCTGCTCTAATATGGGCCTTACACCATAACTAAGGCTATAGGGGACAATGATTTAAAGCTCAGCATTCTAGCATTCCTTTTTCTACACCCAGTGTTCAATGTGGACCGCCTTCGAACATACTTTCCACCATTACTCGACACATCAAACATTGCAGAATAGCTCACACCAACAAAGTTAAACCCAGACTGCATGGGACATGACACAAATGATTGGATCATGGACACATAGATCAAGAATACTCGCCAACAAAAGATTCAACTATATCAGGTTGTCAAAGTTGGCCAACTCCTGCACAAGGAAAGTGGCCCACTAAGGACCAAGTTCAGCAAAAGTTTCCCCATCTCATGGAGGCACTCAATGCAATGGAAACCATTGCTTCCTAAGGGGGGTTGATTGATCCAGGTGGATATTGGTGTCCACCCTCCTATTCCTCTTGGACCCCACCATTTTTCTTTCATTTTTTTAGTTTTCTTAATTGTAGCAAATTTTGACTATTTTTGGGAGTTTTTCAGGTCCTAAACTTCTGGATCTACTTTGAGGCACTAAAAAACATTGTTTTTGGAAAACGAGATAACATGAGCATGTTTGTAGTCAAAATTTATAGTCTTTAGATACATATTTCTAACTAGGTATTGTGCACATCAAACGGAGATCGTATGCCAAGTTACGACTATGGGAAGTTGATGTACTAATTTACCCAAACGGGGCCCATAGTTTTGGTGCTTTATCTCCTAGGGTTAAGTTTATGGATGTTTATGGCTTTCCATTGTTTCTCAATAATAAATAGGCCTTCGAGCCTCACTAGAACATATTTCAGAGGCATGTAGCCACCACATATCTTCTTATAGATAATCTACCATCACCTCAGCTAGTTTATTTCCATTTCTATATGTAAGCAGATTTCAGTTCTTTGATATTAATGAAATGAAGTTTTATGTTTTCTGCATCTCTATGTATATGTGTATCTCTATATTTTTTTGTATTCCTGCATAAGTCTAGATCATAAATTAAATATATTAGAATAATATTACTATAATGGAAGCATTTAGACTTTAGACACCTAAACCTAGTTAGGTTCATAATCAACAGAAGTTACATATGCTCCTCTTTGCTGGGGTTTTCTCATCAACCCTAGAATACCTTTGCAACTCAATTAATATATCAGTCTCTAGTGCTTCAATATTCCTTTCAAATATATGTGATAGTATTTTCTATAGATTATTACAAACCCTAGATTTCATTTTTGATACACAAAGCCTTAGATATTAGTAATTCAATCAAATAGCAATTCTACTATGCATCATCTAATGCTTTATATTTTACTAAGGTTTGATGCAAATCCTAGACTAAATCATATTGAAAACAATATTATCATATCCTAGAATATCAATCTCTACTACAGATTTGTTATATACCTTATAATTTACATGAGAAACAACAATTAGGTTAGCATACTCAAATATACATATCTAGGATGCATTTCTCATTAATATTTACTATGTAAACCTAGGACACAAACATCAATACATCAAAGTTAGATGTACAACAATTATTCAAACTAGGGTTTTTGGTCATATAAATGAATATACACTTAGGTTTTTATCCCTAGAATCTTACTATAGACATTACAAAGGTTTTGGTGATAAACCCTAATTTACCAAACCCTAAAGGTCTAGGAATTTATTTAAACATTAACAGCAAACCCTAAAGGACTAGGGTTTCTATTATAACAATACTAAGACTCTAAATAAGAGAATAGGATTTCTAGATTTCATCATTAACCCTAAGTAGGCTAGGGTTTCATAACCATAGGCATACCCTTAGGTTGGGGTTTTATACAGAAGCTTTTAGGGTTCCATATGAACGATCAAAATATAGTGAGGGTAGATTCAAATCTAATGATTAATCACCCAAACAAGAATCTCTTACAATTAAAAACCCTAGGCATGACAATGTTAGTAATGTAGAACAAAAATTAAAAGAAGAATTATCATACCTTTATATGAAGAGAACTTTGTAACATAGCTTATATGTTAAGACATACCTTGGGTTGTTTTCTTAACAAGCCTTATAGGACATAAATGCTTTAAGGGATTTTAGAACTTCTTTCATGCTTCAAGTCTATCCTTTAAAGTCTTCTCCATAACCCTTGAGAAAACATCAAACTTTCCTAACCAAGAAAAAATATAAAGAGAAATTTTATTAGCATTCAACGCAAACATACTTTGATATGAGAGAGAAACCAAACAAAAAGGATAATACAAGGAGTAAGATACTTATCTTTGGTAAAATGGTGAGGGCTCCCTCTTAATCCAATCTTGAGGGATACCTACAACTTTATCAAAATAAAAGGTTTGCTAATAAGACATGTTAGACCTGCAAATTCCACAGTTCAAAACATAAAGGAAAACAATTTAAAACTTAGAATAGAAGACCAAGGGAGGATATGTGTAAGGGAGGACTTAGTAGTATAAGTCCTTGACTTCTGATTCTTTTTTAGTCTTATTCTTCTTAGATGGAGCTTCATCAGCGACATTTGATTGGTCCATATTTCTTTTCTTATATCTTGGATTCTCGTGATGATTACTTTGGTAATGTCCCATATTGTGGAAATTGTAACATTCAACCTTGGATAGGTCCATTTCTTCTTTGGTCCTTTGAACTTCTTGAAGGCTTCCTTCTTTTTGTGATGAGCAGAGTAATCATTCGAGGTGTTTTTTCTTCATTCTCATTTTTTTTGTTTATCATCGATATTTTGGCTTCTTCTTGACTACATGCATTCCACATTTGTTCAAATGTTAGCATATCCTTCCAACTATTTAGTCTTAACGCAAAGGCATTCCAAGATTTAGGTAGTCCTAGAAGGGAAATAATTGTGAGGTCCTTTTCTCGGACAACTTCATCTATTGCTTGGATTTAATCCCTGATTATAGATATACTTATAAAGCATGATGAAAAAACATTTATATTTGTTATCTTAACAATTCTTAGTTCATTCTTGAGGCTTTGCTATTTGACCAATATTCTTGATTGTGAATAACTTGGAGAGAGCCTCATACATTTCTTGAGTAACATTTATGTTGGATATGTATGGAATTAATTTATCCTTAACTCCATCCACTATTATATTCATAGCCATGCTTTTAAGTTATCTAAAATTCACTTTATCTACGTTACTTGATTCATTAGTAGGATTCTTGACTTTTTCCTTGAACAAGATATAGAACATTATTCTTTTCGAGAATGAGATATATTCTCTTTTTCCATGCCCTATAGTTGGAGGCTCCTTCTAGTTTGTTATATTCCTTCATTTAGTTTTTCATTTTGATATCTTATATTTTTAACCTTGAAACTCCTTATTCTCCTTTCAATAGATCTTCACGTTGCCTTTTTCCCTCCTTCTTTCACCTTAGCTCTGATACCATGCTAGAAAATCAGAAAGGTAGAAAGATTTTCTTTAGTTTATAATTACTTGTGATATTCTTATGTTCTTATTAAACTTATTATGTTATTATTTTATATCTATTTCATCAATAAATTATGAAAAGAAACACATGAAGATTAGGGACACCAAATGTAGATAGACAGCCAAGGCTAAAACACCTATATAGGGGAAAACCCAGTTAATAACTCTTCCTTCAATAATTAAAATTGAGATGGACCAAGACCCTAGAGAAACACACTTTCCTCCTCCATAAAGTTAGCCTTCCAAGATGATGTATTAGTCTCTTCTTATCCAGCATCTTCAGCCCAGCACCAATCCAGAAATTTGACTTCCCAGTTGCAGGATTTCGACCCCCGGCAACAAAATTTCAACCTCCAAGTTACTACAGAATTTTGGCCCTCTTCCTACAGTTTCATAGCTTTTTACATGTGGGAAAAAGAGAGAAAAAATTGACTTATTATTCTTGTGAGTGGCCTCCTTCTCCTTTGTTATCCTTCTTCCTTTTCTTCCTTAACATTTGCAATTTTCCTAGCCCCATAAGTTGCAAATCGAACGTGTTGAGTGAGTGACAAATGAGGTCGAGTTGTTGCCTTTATATAGTGATTCTACTGCCTAGTTTGAGGGCTAATTGTTAATTTTTTATGCCAAATTGGTGCAGGAGGCCTATAAGACTAATTTTAATATAAAATAAATTTCTTTCTTGATAAATAATTCCTAAGAAGGGTTCTTGACATTATCATGTGGACAAGGACGCTTGACACAAATCCTAAAAGCCTGCAATAGAGGATTTGATATAAAAATAATTGACCCAAGCATGAAAACCATGCTTTAATAAGTCAATTTTAATAATAATAAAAATTTCATTTTCTTTCTTTTGAAAAGTACAATATATTGTGACTTAAATACATTTATGAAGACTGAACCTAGTTACATTCTTCAATACAGAAACTGCTAGTAACAAAACCAATGTTGTAATGTAGTGAATAGTATGAATTAATTACCCAATATATATTGTATCATTACATTTCTTTTCATCCATATTGGTTCTTTAAGATTGGAAAAATTGGAGGAATTAGCGCGCAAGACCATTTTTACTAGTGCAACCTAGTGTGGTAATTTGGGGTCTGAAACCTTTTAGGAGCACTTTGAGGCATCAAATGGAATTTTTTGTGGGTGAAACTTTCATGTTCTAGTGAAACTTAATTTTCCTATTCTATACATAAATACCTTTCCAACAGGGCGATAATTGCCTCAGTCGAAGTCTTTATGACAAAGTTATGCTACTCAAAATTTCACCTTCATGTTTTGGCCACCATTATTCGAGAGGATGCCACATCAAACCCAATTATTCATGGAAAATGGGATATGGAAGTGATAATTATGAATAAAAATCTAAAATATTCAAAATTTTAACTCTGGTTAAGGGTTGAAGGAGTCAAACCTAACCACTAGTAGGCTATCGAGTTGTGTTATAATTGGGCCACTAGGAGGAAAATGGGTTCCATTCTTTTGAGGGAAATTTGTTCCATAGATGAATAGAGTAGCCTATAGGGATAGGAAGATCAAAAAAAGAGATTATTTGTGCTTTTTTGTATTCCATGGGCTACAGGCCTTACTTCTTTGTACATGTATCCATTTTCAATTCAAAGAAAGAGAGCAAAGCCACCTCACCTTCCAATTGGGTTATATCCCAAAATGGTTTCCTAAGATATATCTTGTGTCAATGGTGTTTTGTCAGTTTTATTTCATTTTTCTCTATTTTCTACATAATAATTATTTTCATTCATACACAATAAAAAATAATTTAAAGATCCAAAATTCTAATGATAAATAAACCATTATAGTTTATATTTTGGAATTTTAATTATAATCTATCAAATATGTTGTGATGAATTTCCTAGTGGAATATTCACAACAGTTTACAAATCATATTTTTATCAAAGTAGGTTTACTTAGGTATAGTGTGGACATTTGTAGGGGATCTAGATTGGCTAAGCCAAAATTCCTAAAGCCCTAGTCATGGCTTACAAATTTCTAAATAACCCTCGTGATCCTGCATAGGAGAGGTTTTTGTGGATGGAAGCACAAGTTGTAGATATAAATCATAACATGAATCTCCTCATCATGGCCTTGAAAAAAAGTATTGGGATATTTGGAGATGATGTGGGTTCTAACACATAGTTCATATTAGATGAGAGATCAGGAGATTAAGAAGACACTGATAATAAGCCAAAGAAAAGACCCAAAAAAGATCATGCTAGTTCAAGTGTCATGAACCATTCATAGTCTTTGTTCAAAATGGAAGTGAAGGTCAATATCAAGCTACATCAAGGTGATATCAATGATCTAAAGCTAAATCTTTGGTTGCATTATTTAGAAGTTTATTTCAATGTTCATCATATAGAAGAATAAAATATTTCATTTGTACAACTGAAATTAGAAGGCCATTCGCTGACTGAGTGGGAAAGCCACACGAAAACCTTGAAGTTGGAGAGATATCCTCTAGTGACTAAGTGGGAGGAATTTGAAACCCTCATAAATTGACAATTTTACCCTATCATGTGGAGGACTAGTGCATTTAGTGACACTACTTTAGGCAGAAGCAAGGGTAGAGTGTACAGGAGTAGACCACATAATTTAGAAAGATGGCCATAATGCAAGGTATCTCCCTAACGAACCCATATGTACTCCTTAAGTTTATGAGGGGTCTACACATCGATTTGCGGAAGAAATTGATGTTGTTCAAGCCTATATTAGTGGACGGGGATTTTGTACAGGCACAATACCTAGAGAACATAGGCCTGAATAAAGGGAAATCAAGTGGATTGAAGCAAAAGGAGCATCAGGACACTTCTAAGGTGGGGAAGAAGAAGTGGAAATCGAGAAAAGACAAAAATATAATGTCCATAGAACACTAGTGAAAATATCCCAACAACCATTGTAACCTTGATGGTCATACAAAGGAGAAGTGTCGAAAGTTGCATCCAAAGATTAACCTCATAATCTCATGGACACTAGTTCTAGCAACCTGGCTAAATTCTAAGCTCATACAAAACCAATGTGGAAGGAGATTAATCTAAGTATCCTATAGCGAAAGGAAGCAAACAAAAATACCAAGTTATTCCATATAAATATATAGGTTAAAAAGACCAAGATTGATGCTCTATTTGACTCAGGATCACAAAAGAATCTCATTGGAATAGAGTTGGTCAAAAAATCAGGATTGGAAGCTCATGATCATACAAGCCCATATCCATTTGGATGGGTAAATGAGGATGCAGAAATAAATGTGATAAAAGAGTGAAAATTTAGATTTTCTATCAGTGTTGATTTTATTGATGAAGCAAAATTAGATATAGTTCCCCTTGATGTATGTGCAATGGATTTATAAATCCCTACATGTATATGTGGAATGAATTCTTCATGTAGAGAGACAACTAGCACTGTCTCGTTGAGGATAGAAAATCATTCACTATTAACGTGTGCAAAGGAAATTCAATAATTTCACTCGTAAGTGTTAACCAAGCTAAGAAACCAATTAGTTCTAGCAAGAAGTATGTTTTACTATTTTTAAGATAAAATCAATCTGTAAAAGATTCGCTAAGAGGAAAGGAATCCCTGGAGGGGTGTACTAAGAAATAAATTAACAATTGGAAGAGTTTTTATAGGCATAGATGGATGTGTTTGGGGCGCCTAAAATCCTATCACCCAAGAGGGAAGTGGAGCATGAGATCCAAATATTGCCAGACTCCCCATTCCCAAAAATTGGGTTGTACAATAAGTCTATTATAGAATCAAGTGGGTAGGGAGGAAGGTCTATATGCTACCATTATGAAGTATTTCATGTGGAAGTTCTTAATTTCCCTACCTATGAGAAGGAGCTTTATTACTTGGTGCAATTTTTGAAGAAGTGGAAACACTATCTAATGGGCAAGGAGTGTGATACCCCTAGTTAATTGATTTTGAAAATAATATTAATTATATTTACTTGTAAATATTATGGAAGAATTGGTTGTGGGGCCAAGACTAAAGTTAGATGATAAATGTAAATGTTAATATATTATTATGAATAAATAGTATTTCACTTATTCTTTATTTGGAAATATAATAGGACCCAATACATGAGTAGTCATGCTCCTAACCATCAGGAAACAACTATGAATCAGTTGTAGTTGAAGGAAGGGCAATTTTAAAGTTACATTTGTCAAAGTCAAGAAAATAAATCCTCCTCCATCATCTAGGGATGATTTTCCTCACCATCAAAATGATCATGACTGGAGATAAATGTCATGGGTGGACGTTGAATTAGAAACAAGATTGCAGGAGAGAAAGGCAATTTGGAAATTGAAAACAAGGATCCATTAGGATATAAATATTGGACCTATGTGAACAAAACATTTAACCCATGTTTAGTAGGACTTTGATAGGGCTTGAGGAGGTGAATCTGTGACCATTTACTGTTTTGTTTCCTAACAGAAACAGATTATAAAGCTCGGGGCAAACTACTAAGAAAATGGTTCACAGGTTGGGTGGAACTTGGTAACTCCTATTTTATTTTCAAATATTCATATTAGTATTGGTTACATGTTACATTGTGTTCATATTATACATGTGAGGTTTGTTTTGATTCTAAATAGGGAAATAATTAGCTGCAAGTATCCATTGAATGTATGTCTCTAGTTGTAACAAGAAATGGTTAACTTTATGATAATTAGCTATGTGGAAATGACTCTTGATATATATATATATATATATATCTATCTATACTATATATATATGTATATCTATAGTATAGATAGATAGATATTATATATATATATATATATATATATATTATATATATATATATATATATTATATTATCTATATATATATCTATTATATATATGTGTGTATATATATATATGTATGTATATATATATATGTATATATATATATGTATGTATATATATATATGTGTATATATATATATATATATATATATATATCACATATATATATACATACATATATATATATACACATATATATATATACAATATATATATATATATATATATATATATAGATAGATGAATAAGTAGGTGTGTTGATTTAGATTTTTTTTCATGGAAATTTTATGTTTATATGTATGTATGTGTTCATAAATAAGATGTATATATGGCAAGGTTAGCAAGGTTTTCGTTAACTATGAGATAAAGCATCCAAATTACCCCTTGACCAACATGCAAACCCTACCAAGTGACATGATCCTTTGGAAAATAGACAACAAGAACCCGGAAACCAAGAGCCATGGAGACTAGTTTTGTAGATAAGGTCTTCCTTCGACTAACTATTTTACACAGATAAATTTATAGGTTGAGGTAATTTCATATTACCAAACATGATAAACTCCAAAAGTGATATGTATAAAAGATAGAAATTTTAGCCCATAAATATATACTCATTTGAATTATACATTGCTAAGTAATTATTATTCTAATAGAGTAGATTTAATTTGAAGAAACAACACAAAAAAGGTGAAAATAAAAACTATAAAAACTTATATTAAACTACAAGACATCATGATGTAAGTAAAAATATTAAACAAAAACCATGCAAGTAGATACATTCTCTTATTCATAAAATATATATATATATATATATATATATATATATATATATTGGAAAACCGGGTACAATAAGTTTACAACCCTAAATAGTGTTAAACTACCCCTAGTTCCAATCGAGATTGAAAGAATACGATGTAATGGTCATCATAGATCACTTGGATGAAAAAAAAAAAATTTAACCAATCCCTAATGTCTATAGTCAACCTAAAATTATTCTAGGGTAGCAACTCTTAAGCTAAAATTATTCTAGGGTAGCAACTCTTAAGCTAAAGTAAGGCTTATCCAGTCATGTCGTACAAATATTATTTGAACTGGAAACCTGTAAAAGAAAAACCAGAGAGAAGAAGTAAGACACTGGGTACCTCGAGTAACTCCTAAAACCCTATAAACTCTAATAACTTCTCCTTGCAAAAGTACTACAAAATGGAATGGTATCGATCTACGAGCCACAAGTGAATTATTTTAGTGACAAAGCTTGTGAATTATTTTAGTGACAAAGCGTGAATTAAAATTAAGAAATAATAATAATCGAGGGATTTAGAAAAAATTGTAACGGTAGGTTAAGCCTATGGAAAATTACTTGTGGGAAAATGTGGTAGAGTTCCAAGGCTTAGACCATATGACAGATGCTAAATTATTAGATGTGTGGGAACCTAAAATTGAGGTAAGATAGGCAAATTGAGGGAATCCTTACAGAAATTAAAAATAAAAAATAAAAACAATTTGATATGCCATTCGTCCCGAAGGAGAGCTATACACCATTATATTTCCAAATTTTATCTTAACCATTCATTCTCTACTAGTTCAAGTTATCAGGTGTGAGGTGTCACCCTTTAGCCTGCCCTCATAGCCTAGTCACATGCATGTAGAACATGACGGAGGCTCGCATACATTTTAAATTATTCCTTAGGCTAAGCACAAAGGAAATACATGCATAAGATCTTAGTTCATATTATAACTCATTCATAACTTAAACCAAGGTCCTACCATAGCCAAATGGTAAACTCGTGCACCTGAGGACCAAATGGTTGAGGTTCGATAATCAAGACCACGTGAAAGTATCATATATGTACATAATTGTGTGACAACATGAGGGCCCGTTGCAAAAGTATTAAACGCCCAATTACTTTTTATAAATCATTTTATCATATAGTAATATTTTATGAATGCTTACCTAATCATTTTATCATAGAGTAATATTTTATGAATGCTTAGAGGGCTACCTGTCAATGCAAAAAGTCGCAAAAAAGATGAGAATTAGTACCTGATCCACGTGTAAATTGAGTTCTCCAACTTGAACTGGCTTGCGTTTTATTTTGTCCATTGCTAAATGTTAGAAGATACCATGCAAAGGGCTTAGGAGAACATATAAAGAACTTGCCTCCAAAACAGGTTATATAATTTTCGCACTACCGTCTATGCACTCAGAGAAGCGGGTTTTGCAGGTAGTTTAGTCCGCCCCCAGCTAAAATTTGATTAGTAAATAGCCATCCAAATCAACTTTGGAATTTATAAAGTGATTTTAATTGAGTTTTTACAGTGTCAACTTCATCTGCTCGAGTATCATTCATTCTAACATTTTCAGCAACTTCTTGAGCAATGATACCAGTTGACATCTCTGACAACTTCTTGAGCAATGATACCAGGTGCTGCTACCAAAGAATCAGTAAGAGTGGATTTTCCTGCCACACAAAAAAGTACCAAGTTCATAGTCAAACATTTTGAAAAATAAGATGCTACCAAAGAATCAGTGAGTCTACACATACAGTGAATTTTCAGGTGCTCAATATAGATCCTATTAACAATAACTTAATAATTTTTATCATTGGAAATTCAAACAAGATAATTAACATTATATATTGAAAGTATTGACTGTGAGAGCTCTAAATCTTCATTAGGTCTGCAAGAATGTTTAGCTAATTGTTTCTGTGCATTGTACAACTTTTAGAAAGGATCTAGTGTGTGCTTTATTTACTATTTTAAAATTTGTATTACTAATGTATACAGGAAACCGCGGGACTAGTTTTACAGCGCAATTTATGTTCTCGGTGAGTCTGGATTGAGAGCAATTCATGAAAGAAAAAATGGTAGTCTTGTTGTTAAAACAAATTCACGCAAATACACTAGAATATTGGTTAGAGTGGTGATTTAAATCTTAAGTACTATGCCCAAAATCATGTGACTATCTTTGCCTTTTTTTCATATGATCTATTTGGTTAATGACCATGTTAATGTTTGAACAAACTCTTATATTACAAGTGCTATATTTCGTTTAACTTGAACTACATACATATCCATTGTTAGCATTCAGAGTTCAAAGTTGGTCTCCCACTAAATTAGTATGAAAACGAATTTTAACAGCTTTCTCTATTTCATTGATGCTACTTACGATTTCTGTAGACGATTCCTATCAAATTCGCCGCCTACAGGTCAAAGTCGCCTGCAAGAACCATCTCTAGATGATGAAGGCTGAACTGGCATTCCTATCAAAGTTGTGTGCGGGAACCGAGTAGCTTCTTCCATTGTGGCATCCCCGAGGTAGTCTCAGAGATGGCTTACGAGAGGGAAGAGATCCTAAATAGACAACGATCCCTGTGCGCCCGCATGGGCATCTTCATGCAAGGCCTCCTCTCACCACGCCCATGAGCCCTCCTCTCGTCACACTCAACTTCATGCAAGCCACCTGTCTTTCTGTCTTCATGCATCTTCCTGCGACAACCAAAGTTTATAAAACCTTTTTATAAAACGTAGGCAATGAAAAAATAATAAACATTAAAAGTTACAGAATTAATGTTAGCATTAATTCAACTGTTAGTTTATGGGAAGTAGACGGGAAGTAAACTAATGAATATAACCTATGTTTTTGCCTCCCCGCCTCGGGAAGAGGCCAAATAAGATGGTCGAAGAGGTTGCAGTGTAAAATATTATGAGCTTGATTACAAACTTTGGTTATTGCTTATTGTTAAGCAGCTGAACTAATGCTTATGCTGGACATTCCGATTACTATAGTCCCTGGCCATTGCCAGATGGCAGGGACTAATAAAGATTGAAGTAAGAACATTAATAAGCTATATGTGTATTGATACAAATTGATAGAGACAATATGAGTGAATTGAAGATCTCTTATTTTAATAATATATAGCCAAGTAGGGAGTACCATTGTAACTTATAGGTTTAAGTAACCTTAATATCTATGAAATTATTCTACAATTTTTGGTACTTTGTGTGTGTAATATTTAAAAAAATTGCGAATGAAGTATATTACTATACGGTATCAGAACTGTAGGTTGAAATATTGTGGCCTATGAACCTAACTAGAATTTAAATGAAACATAGTAAATGTGTCTTACATGATGAGGAACCAAGAAATTGTTTATACTATGCATCGAAGGCATAGATAAGTAAAAGAGTTTTGTAATATGAGTAAATTTATATAATTTTATTATGTGAATTAAGTTTGTAAAACTACTAATCGATTATTATCGGAATACCCTTACCTGTAAGAATAAGTATGTTGGGTATATAGGAGTGCAAACAGTTATATAATAAAATTAATTGAGTAGTGATGCATGCTATTTGGTAAATTATATCCCATAATTGTTTGAACCGTGAGCAGACAAAGAAGTTCATAATTTGTGGAATTGAGAAAGTACTTACATAATTAAGTCAAGAAATGTATACATGTATAGATGTGTAAAAAAAATTACCTATCTTGGTTGAATAGTTAGAAACAATAGATGGATATGTTCAAGATAAAAGTCAAGATGTTACATATGAAATTATGCCTTAAAAGCTTGAAAAGACATGTATGCTAGTTACATGTTAGCATGACAGAAGGTACCCTTAATGCTAAGATATGCAATACTTGATTGTTACGTTAGATACTCTTGGAGAGTAAATACTTTATGGATAGAAGACTTCCTCCTTGCACATAACCTACATGGAAATTATCCCAACCACTGGGTTTTGATTAATGGTATTGTGGAAAGAAAGAGATAAGGAAATAATGGGGATGAGGGAAATACTTATTAGTAAAATAAAATTCTGAATCCAATGGAAGAGTAATCGTGTATGCTTATGAGAAGTAATCCATAAATGACGTAGGATATATAAATTCCATGAAACACGGAGAATTTCAAACAAAAAAAATTAAATATAAATAATATAATGGTTAGAAAGGAAAAATGTTGAGACTCTAGCTATGGAACTAGAATGATTTACAAGAATTACATGTTTATATACTCAAGAGAACAATTGCATTATATGTATTAATAAGGTTTGGAAGCCTTCGTTATAAATAATTAGTCTAAGACTTAAGATTGGAATGAAGAAAAATAAAGAATATATACACAAAATAAATTGTATACGAGATATTGTTAAGGTATGTATATACTAATAGGAAACATGATTAAATGGGGTTGAGAACCCTGTATTACACAAACTAAAACATATGGTGTACTCAAAGAGTCTGTTTGGGCATACTCAATGATAGATTTTGTCAAAAAAACATTGTATATATATATATATATATCAATTGGGGTTATCCGGAGTGTTGGGAGGAAGGAATGGAATCCCCCCCACCCAAGTTCAATTCTAGCAAGTGACATGATGTATGTTGATAGTATTAATAGTATGCATTGTATGTACCTGTGAAATAGTAATAATAATAACACCCATATATTTACAACATAACTAAGGTGTGAGTATGTCAAATGTGCTAACATATGGTTGGCACTAGTGGGCCATAGGTTTCATGATCAATAAGACCTCATGAGGGAAGCCTAAGGAAACCTATTACAGTGGTAGAATAACTAATAATCTCGTTTTGAACCATCGGAATCGAGAATGGTAGTAAGAGCTAAGGAATCTGAAAACATTTGAAAATCGTAATGTTTATTTTGTGTGTTAAGATTCTTATGGAATTTTACAGCTTTTTAGGATTTCAAAAGAAATATTTTTGACCTTCTTGATTAAGGAATTGCAATTATCAATTCTTCAATAGTTTGAACCTTAGAGTATGTGATTGTATGATGGGGGTTTTCCATAAGAGTTACATCAGAATGAGAAAAGAATTGGGGCACAGAGCATGGCTAGTGAGAATTTGAAAGAAAAGAAACACAAGAAGACAAGTAATTGTAAATTGTAAAGAAATTATTGGTTGAAATTTTTGTTTAAAACCATCAGAACATTGGCAAGTTGAGATAAAATATCATAATATTTCGTGATTAAAAGAAAATTAGTCTCGGAATAGCAAAGTGAGTAAAGAGTTTGAGACTTTCAATTTCAAAATGACAGGATAATGGCATCTTGGTTACTCCAAGACACCAAATAAGCATGGAAGCACTTAGGAATGGTATTGCAAATACTCAAAAAAATATCAACTTTATGCCAAATTTAGTAAGTGTGAACTAATCAAGACCATAGTTGATCTTGAGAATATGTAAATTCCATAAGAAGGACTTCCCATGGACCCTAAAAAGGTTAAAGTAACCCTTGATTGACATATACCTGAAATATGTGTTGGGCATCAGATCTTTATGAGATTACATACTCGTATAATAGATTTGTTGAAGGTGTTGGAGAGATAAATCCCCTCTACAGATAGAGGCGATCCCTACTAGCCCAGAACGAGTCTAGCAACAATCAAACAATGCTATCACGCAAGTTCCTAATTGCAAATAAAGAGTAGGTGATGAAGACCTACTTGAGATCCAATGCTTTAGTTTGTAGAAGAGATGTCGCCTGTGTTCCTTTGCCTTGGCCGGTCACGATCCTCCACTATCCCCGTGAATGGACACCTGCACACAAAGAGAACAACACAAACACAAGCGTGAAATCTAATATATGCAATTATACATCAGTCAGGAAGGATATAATTCAACATCAACCATTACAAGTACAACGAGAATGTAACCATAATGATAGTCATCTATTATTAATAATTCAACAAAGGAGAATACAACCAGCGTCCTGACGTCAAGTCCTCCTTTGGCTGGGTGCTCAGCTACACAAGTCTTGCAAAAGCTTGAAGGGGTGAGGGACAAGCTCTCTCTCTCTTTAGTGACAAAGTCTCCTTACTTAGGGAAAGCCTTATGGATACAAAGAAGGCTTCTTGCAACTCCAACCTTTTGATATCTTCCTTTCAGCACAAGTATTGCCACAAGAGTCAGAACTAGAACTAGCTTGCTCAAGTCATGGGAACAAGCTTTTATAGAGGAAAAGGAAGAGATAAGGACAATCCCCCAAAATCATGGATTTGGCTTCATCACTTGGAAACTTCCATGGAATGGTGGCAAACAACTTTCCATCCAAGGAGATTCGAAGCCAAACCATCCTCACTCAACTTGGAATCAGTTTGATGAATGAGTTGGACAGAACCTTCGAAGGTTTGAGTGGTTGAAATCTTTGCCCAAAATGGTTGGCGCGATTGCGACTCTGGGACAGAGCGCTAATGGCGCGCCCTTTCATTAGGATTTTCCCCATTGGCGCGGGCATAACATAGGGCACCAACGCTAATGCAAAAAGGGCTTTTTTTAAGGGCAATGAGCAGGAGATGTCTTAAGGGCATATGAAGCTCATGTTTAGAGGTGAATAATGCAAGTGGTTTCAAGTCTTGTCACTTATCACAAGTCTCGAAATGTGCTCTCCAAGGAGCAGGAGAGGGGTAATAGGGACTGTGAAAAACGGTGACAAATTACTGTGTAACAGATGCCCCCTAAAGCATGAGGCCCGAGAGAGACAGGGGTGAAGTGCTTTACAAGAACATGTGTGACTGAAACACTGCCGCCGGAGAACCTGCGAAAAGAAGTACAACTAATATCTCAAGTACATGACATATATGTGGTATGGGCGCAGCCATCCGTAACAGAGTATAAAAACTGGATCCCAGGCATGGACGCAGCCATCCGATGAGGATCTATGAATGGACTCAGGTATGGTCGCAGCCATCCAATGAATGAGTCATGTAATGATTTACAATAATCCACAAAATGCAACCCGGATCTCAATATGCACAATCCGGGGTCTTGCGCTCCAACCCGACCCGAACATAGTACAAGTTCAAGCATGTGAATATAGGAGTCGAAGTCGAACATGCATGATGAACATCGTCTGATTACCAGTCAATGATGAAAACTATTAACAGATGCGAGAGGTGCCACCAATAATGACGATGGTCTTCAAGGTACTATAGGTACAATCCACGGCGTGTGAATCAATGAGCCGGTGTTGAAAACCTGTAGAATCATCCGATCGTAGGCCAATGATTAAAACCTCACGTCGAACACGAAGAACCTGCCATTGAGGCATGCAGGCTCCAAGGTACCTGAAGGGAGTCTCTAGGTAATCTTCCTGGATAATGAGCTGAAGTCGACAGGAAGTGATCTTGATCGAAGGTGGGCCATAATGTTTCCCACATCATCGACATGAGACAGAGAGGGATAACATGGTTTGTGTGAGATATCGGAGGGATGTTGAGTATTCTGCAGAGGTCAACTTCTCTTGAACATATCGGCGGCACAACAATGGATTTGGCAATATTTGAGGTCAAATGATCAGGGGTCATGATGACAAGATGATGAGCAGATGAATGGTCAAATAGGATAACCCAAACCCATGGAGGCAAGTGTGAAACGAGATGAGATGTCCCCACCCAGACACAAATGCAGATAAGTTCCATGTTCAAGAGCGACATACTGCTGATGACGACGATTATGATTCCTTTATTCCCCCACCATTTCTGGCGAGTACCCCGGTTATTTTTGGATGGCAAGCTTGACGGGGATAGCATATGCTTGAGAGGCATCATTTCGAGCAATCCGATGTCATTAAATTTTAACGAGTCTGACAAAGGAAGAACTCGGCGTCTTTTCATGTTTAGAGAGTTTGAAAAGACAGCGAAAAGAAGACTCCAGGGGTGGCCTTTTTTGTAAAGTTGTGTCTCTCGAGCCCGAAAAAGTATAAAACGATGCTCGAAAGAACTGCCCGATCATTACGACCGAGGAGTACTTTTCGTAAATAGTGATTTCGATCTGAAAAAGTAAAAAAGCGATTGAAATCACGTCGCTTCGTGACCGTTAACGAGCCTAAAACGACAAGGGCCCGACGATCTTTTCGTCTTTACACGGTCGGAAAAGAGTTTAAAGATGACCACCTCTCATTTACGTTTAACGAGTCAAGAGGAATAACTCGGCATTCTTTTCATCTTTAAACGGTCAGAAAAGAGCTGAAAGAAGACCTCCATTTTTATTCTCTTTAGCGAGTCAAAAAGGAAAAAATACTCGGCAATCTTTTCATATTTTACGAGTTAGAAAAGAGCTTAAAGATGACTCGGGTATGGGTTCATTTTTACACAAGCTTGAACCATGGAGAACTCTGCTTGGATTCGGTTTCATGTTTACACAAGCTTGAAACGAAAAACTATGCTTGTTATAAGTTCGCATGCCCCCAGCATAATGACGCAACGAGGTACAGGCCCCCCAAGCTTCATTGCATTCAACAAAGTGGATGGAATGAAGGTTCACTTTCGAGATCTTGGAAAGACTCGACTTGTATTTTACGAGAGCTTAATCAAAGGACTCGATTTGGAAAGGGAGTTGGTTCATTTTTTAATGAGGTTGAGACATTAAAAGAACTATCCTCATAACCCTTGTTTCATTTTTTAACGAGCTTGACACAAGATCAGGAACTATGCTCGATACACCTAATTTCATTTTTTAAGGAGCTTGACACAGGAAAGCGAACTGTGCTCTGACCATACCTAATTTCATTTTTTAAGGAGCTTGACAAAGGAAAGCGAACTCTGCTCCGCCCGAACTTCATCATAATGAACAGGAAGTTGGGGTTTCCAAGAGTGGCTCCCCCGGTGGGAGGTCAACATCTCGGAAGTCAGGACCCAATGCCCCCAGGACACTATGCACGACGGTGGCATCACTGGATATAGGTATGGGATAGGTGGCCACGTAGTTGATTTGCGGGGGGGCAGATACAACCGGTGGATAAAAACTAGGAGGGGACGACAACTGCGCAGGAGGCATCGGGGGACTAACGAATGACAATTGATCGATAGTCACCATTCTTCCATCGTGTGGAAAGCAAACCACACGGAAAAGCGAAGAGACAAGGGCCCCCATAGCATAAACATAGTCGCGACCAAGGAGAAGACTGAAATCTAAAACACCTTGGGTAACCAAACATCGATATAGACGGTTTTACCTCCCAAAGTAATAGGGAACTTCGGGAGGACTCCTAGAGATGGACAGGCTCCTCCATCGAAAGCCAACAGATTCTGTGTGACTGGCCCGAGCTGCGGGGAACCTAATGCTTGACAAGTAGTGTATGGCATAAGACTAACCGACGCACCTTCATCCAGAACAGTGCCAGGTACTGCCTCATCACAGGCAAGTACCGTAATCTGGAAAGGCACATGGGATGGAAGGCGGAAAGCGGTCAGGTGACTCCAATCAAAGGAGATGGGCAAACTACTTGGTGGGGGAATCGTATGATCGCCCCCATTCTCCATAGGAACCGAAGAGGGGCTTTCGGGAGCAGCTGAGATAGGAGAGTCATTTCCGGGCTCAAGAGAATCTGAGGAGACGAGAAGAACATGGGACTTACGCCCTTCCAAAATAGAGTGATCGGGTGGTGAACTCGAGTCGACACTCTTTCCGACCAATAGTTGGTCTGGAACAGGCTGGGCAGAGCCAGGTTTAGGAAGAGGAGGCTGGACAAGAGAGGAATTTGAACCAATCTCGTTGTCAGTAGGGGAAGGGTCTGTAGCTGCAGAAAGACGTTGATATCCAATGGAGAGTTGGGGTGAGGGAGCCGCGAGACTTTCCAAGACGTCAGAGGCTTTATCCATGAGCGGATAAAGGTGAAGGGGATGATTGCCTTCACAAAGTCTGCAAGGGATTCGAATCTTCCCTTTTCCTTTACTATCCCCAACTGATAGGGTAGCATCGTCGTAAGATCCAGAGGGTGATGAGGGGTGGGCCGGATCGCAGAACCATACTTCTAAGACCTTGGGAATGCCAGGAAAATCGCGAAGAAGGTGGTCATCCTTGCACAATCTACAAAGAAACTTGACCTTCTGCGGAGGATCAGAAGGTGGCTCGACTTCAGGTGTACTCGAGGGGGTAGTTGCACTTTTAGCCTCTCCTTTGAGAGCCTTCTTCTTCTTTGTCTTCTTCTTCTTCTTCTTAGCCACCTGGTTACTCGAATCGAGACTTTCACCAGGCGAAGTAGAAGATGAGGACGTAGAAGTTGGGCGTAGAAGGGGAGAGGTCCACCTTAGAATCAACATGAGGTTTTCAGGTGGAGGGACGATTGATCAGTAGGTGAGACGGCAGGGACCAAAGAGGTTGAGAACAACCAAACAGGCAACCCAACAGTTAACCCTGGGAGGGACAACGTTGCCATGTAAGGAGCACCAACATTCCCGAGAGGAGGGAAATGACCAGGATTCCCGTCAATGGGGAAACTTGGGTTGGTGAACCCTAAGAAAGTTGCCATCAAGTACGAAAAAGAAACCTACTCAAGCTAAAGCGAACAAGACCTGACCAGGTAAATGTGAACGTGGCCGAATAAATTTTAAGACAAAGGAACTGAACTTTACCTTTTCATGTTTTAAGAGTCAAGAAAAGGACAAAAAGGTAACTCTAGTCGCCTCTGAATGTTTTGTGAGCCCGAAGTGACAAACTGCTCAAGTGAGCCTTTTCTTTTAAGGAGTCCAAAAAGGATCAAAAGTGACTACTCTGGAGAAACTAGGCAAAGGGTTTTACCAGACAATCCGTAAAACTGCATATACACCTTAGCGATCATATGAAAGCCAAGGACTTTCCGTACGGCAGTCAATCTTCCTGAATGTTGTGTTCGGTGCGTTACGGGCTATAAGGCGACAGACATGGCTTCCTATGGATCAAGCATTATAACCTAGTGGAGTCTCCCCATATATACGTGATGTTACGTGGGAGCACAAGTCCGTACTAGACCACAGTTGAAACACACAAGGAGGAATCACCCAACCGTAATGTGAAACAATAGTGACTAGGTTTAACGACACCAGAGCATGTCTCTAGCCTAGACCTCTAGAATGTTTGTGTTAAGTTCCAATGCGTTGTTAAGTTTATTCAGTTCATTTTATGGTTGATCTTTAGTTAGGTATTAGTTTTCAGGTCCTACCGTATGTCATCTCTCAAAACTCCCTAAATGCAATCTATATGCCAAAACATGTCATTTCATTCGATGAATGCTAATTACAAGAGAGTTCAAAAGCTTTCACGCAAACGAAACAATCCCAAAACAACAAAGAACTTCCCCAATGCAGCTAATGTGAATTAACAAACTTTTCTTTAAGATCACTAATCACTAATCGAAATGAAAAGTTCTAATTCTCATTAACTAGTTCAAATCAAAAGAGATTTTTCTTTTTGACGGTGGCAAAATGCACTAAATGACTTTGAGAAATGACAACAAACAAATCCTACTCAATACAAGCACATTCAGTTCCCTAAATCACAAAGCAATCCCTCAAAAATGAGAAAAGTCCCAAAAACACCAATGAGCCATGTAATCTAGGATCAAAGTGAGGTGAAGTGGAATTCAAGTGAAGACAAAGCAAGTCGCTCAAATAACGCAACAAAATGTTTCACAACTACCAAGCAAGCACAAGGGAACAATTAGAGAGTTGACTGGACCAATAGAAGACCAAAAACACCTAAGGGAGGCTCGACACACAAAGCCACTAGATGCCCTAGGGCTAGAAATGTGCAATCGATAGAAGAAGGCAAA
>APFE030264678.1:104821-116831 GCA_000404065.3 Pinus taeda | reverse complement strand
AGGGCCCCTCCGCACGACAACTACAGATGGACAAGGTCGTGGAGGAATACGAGGACATCTTCACCTCCCCCATAGGGGTTCCTCTGCATTGTCAGGTCAAGCAATCCATCAATCTGACCCCATGTGCGCCGCTACCCAATGGACCAATTTATCGGCACTCCGTTCTGGAGAATGATGAAATCAAGAGACAGATTCAGGAGCTCCTGCAGAAAGGTCACATCCGTCCGAGTTCATCGCCTTGTGGGAGCCCGATCGTGTTGGTACAGAAGAAGGATGGCACTTGGAGACTCTGTATTGAATATCAAGCACTGAACAAGATCACTGTCTGTAACAGGTACCCAATCCCGTGGATTGACGACCTCCTGGACCAACTAAAGGGGGCAAAATATTTCAGCAAGATTGATTTGAAGTCAGGATATCACCAGGTACCAATTGAACCCTCTAATGTGTGGAAGACTGCCTTCAAATCCAAGGAGGGCCTTTTCGAATAGTTGGTTATGCCTTTTGGATTGACGAATGCTCCTACAACCTTCATGAGGCTAATGGATGACATCTTGCAGCCATTCACCAACTCATTTGTAGTGGTATACTTGGATGACATTATGATCTTCAGCTAGAGTTGGGAAGAGCACCTCCACCACATCCGACAGGTTCTCCAAACAGTGAGGCAACACAAGCTATGTGCCAATTTGGAGAAATGTACTTTTGGCATGACCCAGGTTTAGTATCTGGGATACATTATTGATGAACAAGGGGTGCATGTGGATCTATCCAAGATCTAATTCATTCGGGATTGGCCATCTCCAACCACTCTGACAGAGCTCAGCAGCTTTCTAGGTCTTGCCAACTTCTACCGCCGATTTGTGTTGGGGTTTTCTCATATCACTTGGCCCTTGAGTCAAGTCACCAAGGGAGGAGCGAAAGAAAAATTATTTTGGTCTGAATCTCAACAGAAGGCATTCATAGAGTTGAAAGATTGCATCTGCACGACACCAGTGCTCGCGCTACCAAATTTACAACAACCAGTTGAGGTCGAGACAGATGCCTCTGACTATGCTATTGGGGCAGTCCTTACTCAACACAGGCATCCAGTGGCATATCACAGTGAAAAACTTTCAGACACAGTCCAAAAGTATCCCAATTATGATAAAGAAATGTATTCCATTGTGCAGGCCTGTCGACAATGGAAGCATTACATTTTGGGGAAGGAAACGATCATCCACACAGACCACCGACCCCTGCAATTCACACAGACCCAAGGGAAATTGTAGAATGATCGCCATCAGAAGTGTTGCACATACCTGCAACAGTTCCATTTGAATATCAAGTATAAAAAGGGTAGCACCAATAATGTTGCAGATTGCCTCAGTCGACCACTGATCATGACGTTAACCACTATGCTCAACTCTTGTGGGCACGGGACTTCTAATTGGCCACGTCTCTACAAAAGCAACCCAGAATTCGGCCACACATACCAGACACTCTTGGAGGGTTAGCATGTTCCAAATTTTCACCTCCAGGATGCCCTGTTATGCCATCTGGGTCACCTTTGTGTTCCTTCAAGTGAGCATGCCAAGATGATTTTGGAAGCACACTACAGTCAGGTTGCTGGACATATCGGGGTCGAGAAAACAATGGCTGTACTGTAGAAGTATTTCTATTGGCCGAATCTTTGATAGGATGTCAGGAAGTACATCAGATCATGCACTTCCTGTGCCATTGCCAAACTAACCATCAAGAAGCAAGGCCTCTATAACCCGCTTCCTACCCCTAGTCGACCTTGGGAATCCATCTCCATGGATTACATGTCAGGCCTTCCTTCCACTAAGCATGGGAATGACCGTGTTTCTGTGGTGACAGGTTCTCAAAAATGGCCATTATGGTTGCCTGCAAGAAGAATATCACAGAAAAAGCCACTGTTAAACTCTTCTTTGAACAAGTGTGGGTACTCTTTGGGATCCCACAGTCTATCATCTCAGATCAAGATAGCAAGTTTCTCAGTACATTTTGGTCCAGTCTCTGTTTGATGCTTGACACCAAACTCACTAAGTCCACAGCCTTCCATCCTCAAACTGATGGCCAGACAGAGGTTGTCAACAAGATGATCGTACACATTCTGCACATGTACAACTCAAAGCATCCACGCACACGGGACAAGAGCCTCCCCTATGTTCAGCACAACTACAACCGGGCTCTCCATATCTCAACTGGCCACATCCCTTTTTAGGCGGCCTTGGGATTCCAGCCACTATGTCCCATTGATGTGGCCATGCCATTTATAGCTACTCACATAGATTCGGCTCATGTCCAGTCCGAACAGATAAGGCAAAAAACTTCATTGAGCACATTCAACATATTCGCCAACAGTCCATGACATTCTGGAGAAATCAAATGCCAAGTACAAGCAACGACATGATCAACATTGGGTGCCACACAAGTTTTAGGTGGGCAACAAAGTCCAGTTGCATTTGTAAAAGGAACGCCTTAAGGGAGCCTATCAGAAACTCAGACCACTTCGATATGGTCCTTACACCATTACCAAGGCTATGGGAGACAATGCATTTGATCTCAGCATTCCCCCATTCCTTGGCCTGCACCCAATGTTCAATGTGGACCACCTTCGGCCATACTTTCCACCATTACTAGACACATCTGACATTGTTGAACAACTAACACCCACAGAGTTAAATCCAGATTGCATGGAACAAGCTACAGTTGATCGGATCATGGACACACTAATCAAGCACACTGGCTAGCAGAATATCCAATTGTATCGAGTTGTCAAAGCAGGCAAACTCCTTCACCAGGGCAAGTGGTTCACCAGGGACCAAGTTCAACAAAAGTTTCCTCATCTCATGGAGGAACTCAACGCAATGGGGACCATTGCTTCCTAAGGGGGGAGGAATGATCCAGGTGGATATTGGTGGCTACCTGCCAAATCCACTTGGACCCCCACCATTGCTTCTTTCAGCTTTTCAGTTTCCTAAATTGTATCACAATTTACTATTTTTAGCAGTTTTTTAGGTCCTGAACTTTCGGAGCCATTTTGAGGCCCTAAATGACGTTTTTTGGGAAATTTGGGGGCAAAATGGGTCCATGGACCGATGTTTCCCTTCCCAGAGTGATAGTGCTCAAATAGATCTTTCTAACGAGCTATTGTACGCGTCAAACGGAGAAAGTATGCCAAAGTTACGACCTCGGGAAGTTGATGTACCAATTTACCCAAACGGGGCCCATAGTTTGGTGTTTCATCTTCTAGGGTTAGGTTTTGGAATGTTAAGGGTTTTCCATTATTTCTCAACAATAAATAGGCGTTTGAGCCTCATTCTAACACAGTTCAGAGGCATGTAGCCACCACATCTCTTCTCAAAGTTAAGCTACCATCGCCCTAACTGGTTGATTTCCATTATTGTTTGTAAGCATATTTCAGTATTTTACATTAATGAAATGAATTATTATTTCCGCTGCATATCTGTGTTTATGGTTATCTCTGTAATTTGTTGCGTTCCTGTTTAAGTCTGGATCAATAAGATGATGAATGAAAAATAGGAAAGATAAAAATGCAAAAGATGAAGTGGTACAGAGATGCATGTTCACTAATTAAAAAGAAGAAGAAGAATATACCCACTAATGGGATGTTAGGTGCATAGAATAATGGATGTGCTTGAATATAGACTTTGAGGAGTCTATTGTCTTAACATAATTTAGATGATTAATAGTGGTTGACGGTAAATATGTTGCCAGGAACAGGTGGAAAGAAAGTTGGCGAACCAATGAAATTGTTGTATGTAATCTTAGGAAATCAAGATTCTGAAAAGAGGGCGTTGATGGGAGAATGGAGCAAGAGACACCTATTCTTCTTGACATGAATGTTGTGCCAACATGGTAAGTGCACTAAGAAGTAGTGTGTCACTATTCAATGGTTCTCCATATAAGTATTTTGAAATTTTTGAGTATGACTCTTTGATCGCAGGCACATTTCAAGTTTTGTTAAAATATTGATTAATTGTATGGTATGAATAGGTGAGAATGATTATGTTAAAAACATTGTACTAACCTGATGTGTGTTGAGACAACTGAAATGCATAGGAGTGCAAGGAGGAAGGACCCCATGGTTTTTGCATAAAGAAAATCACATATAACCTCTGAACACCTTAATCACCAACCTGCAAAATACAGAGGAAAGAAAACTCTTGGAAGTGTGTTGTGAGATATTTAGGATGACGTGTGTTGAGGGAATATGTTCTGTGTGATTGTGTCATTGCAATTTTCTTATTGTCTTTTGTTGACTTTGAGCATGGGCATAATGCTTTTTGTTGTTGCCTTGGTATTTTTATGGTGGTTTCTTTTGTCTTTTCCTTTTATGGTTTGGTCTTGGTGGTTTGTTGGGTGTGACAAAAGGAACAAAAAAAGGGGCTCTAGAAGAGGAGTTGAATAAGAAACCCAACCTGAGATGCAAAACTCTAATCAAACCCTATGCATAAAATAAATGGTGGAAAGGAAAAAGAAGAAAACAATAAAATAACTAAAATGGACATGATTGGGCCCACTTGAACAAAAATACAATGATATAACAACCATGAAAGTGGCATAGAAAGGAAGTAATCCTAAAATTTAGTAATGCATGGATAATGTATATCTGATATTGTGAAATCATGATAAAATCACAATGAGTTTGATGTGGATCAAAAAATCATTGTTTTCAATCCATCATGAGTGGCAAGGTAAACAATTGATCCTTAAAGTATTATGATCACTATGCGAATGGTATAACATGGACTTGGTAATGCTCATGTTTGAGATTTTGCAGTGAAGTCATTTAAAGGACTCCATATTACCTAGAATATACATTGGATAAATGTGCAATATAATCTATTGTTGTTAATTACTATTGATGATGTGCTTATATTGGTATTTTTGACCCTTGTTGGTGTTGATTTTACAAGAGCCTTCTATACTTATAATTAATTTTTATGATTTTAATATTTTTCACATTTTTATTCATTAGTCTATCATTCAATAAATTCATAGAAGACATCAACCATTTAACACTTAAGACAAGAGACAACCACATGAATAACACAAAGTTTTACCCTAGAAAAACCCACAATGGGGAAAATCCTAACCATCATTTTCCTTATAGAATCAATGCAACAAAAGATACATCAAAATCAACTAACCAGAAAGATGAAAAACCATCAAGGACCCAATTAATCCTCCATAATTTTGTCCACAAATATATTTGCAACAAGGTCTTCAAGAGAGCCAAAAATGTCCTACAACTTTGCCTTAGAATGTGCACTATACCATAGAGATATGCCACAGAAACAAGGTCTCAAGAGAGTCGAAACTCGTACTCTATTTTAGCCTCATAAATCACATGATTCCATTTTTAGGTCTTGTAATTTTTATACTCCTCTCATTTAATTCCTTATCTTTGATATCAATCTCTTGTCCTTTTTTATTCATATTCATATTCGTTTGCTCAATATGGTCTAGACCTTGGTAAAATCTATTTGTTTATACAATTATGCTTTAATAAGATGAAAAATGTTGTTTTATTTATAAATTGAGATAATTATTTATTATAAATACAGGTTATGAAGATGAATGCAAGGTGATTGCATCCAAGCTGCTCCATGGTTATAAATTCAAGTGGAGTTGTTCCCAAAATGAGGAGTTAGATATAACAACAGAACTTTTGTTTTTTCTGTCGAAGAAAGAAGAATCATCTCAACTTAGGAAGAATGTTATAAGAATATTTTATTCTCAGGACATTTCTTATCAAGCATATCTTCTATTGTAACTCAGTTTTTGTAATATCAAGACAAAGGAAGTTGTCTCTAGCGAGATGATGAGAAATTATAATTTTGAGACAGAGCAATGAACTAAGTTTTGGTTGTACTTACTCTTTGAAGATCATAATGCAAATACTTGTCAATTAATTTCAGCTTTCATTGTTCGTATCTTGATATGAGTTTTTTTTAAAGGCAATATGACTCCTGGTAGTTTGGGCATGTTAGCCTCCTGCTGCAGCAGGTTACTCATATTTCATGATTGACATATTTACAGGCCAAATATGTCATACTTTGCATGCTGCAATGCTCCATATTTGCTGACAGACACCAAAGAAAGAGGCCACGAAAGTGTGCTAGTCAAAGTTCATCTGTTGCATTCCAATTTTGAAGAGTTATCCCATTTTTGTAGAATTCTCAGCTAAAGGGAGATCCAAACAGCTTAATCTTGGTCTCCCTAGGTTTCAATTCCCTGTTTTAGAATATAGAGAATGAATAATCTGTCCAAACAGCTCAATCTTGGTAGATTCTTAGATAGGTAGAGAATCAAAGGAGCCCAACTGCTTAATCTGGGCCCTTGGAAGAAATAAGGATAGTTTGTAGATAGGAGGACAGAAAAAGAAAAAGTTGAAAAGCTGGGTCTGCAAGTCTAAGTGCACCCAAACTAAAAGAAGAAAAAATGTTAGGTAAGTAGGCTAGGTAGGTAGTTCTGTGGTTGCAGAATCATTGATTGTGATCATTTTTGTGTTTTCAAATGTTATATCTATTAAATCAGTATGGCAAAGCAGTTCCCATTTGAAGGACTTCAAGCGAGGCATGACTAACTTCCCCTCTCCTTCTTCCCTGATGCATTTACTAACTTCCCCAAAAGAGGTCAAGATCTGCTTGATATCTCTTAGTTTCATCATTTCCCATATCATTTGCCTTGATAAAGATCTGCTTTACTCAAGGAGGGTCCATATTTTCTCTACAAAGTTCTATCTCCCCTTTAGAGCCTAATATCTCTGAGACTTAGTGCCTTCTTGTCATTTTCATATTAACTCCTGACATTATTATGTAAATCCCTATCTATTTCCCTTCCCTACTAAAACTATGGTATAATTCCTATAATATCCCATCCCTCTGTTGAAACTTAACCATAAATATCCCCTTGGGAATTACTAAATTCACCTGGATCTTAGTAAGAACCCTCATCTCTGCATAAATTTCCCCCTTGAGGTGTTTGGACTCCTTCCAAAAACACAAAAACTCCCTTCAAATGCATTAACAAACCCTCGCGCATTTCATTTTTGGGATTTATTGATGTCCGATTAATAAATAACCAAAGCCAAAACAATATTACACCATTTTCTAAAGTTCAAAACCCACCCCAGGCCGCGAAAAAATGAAGTTTATAGCGCACGCACTTATATTAAAGCTCGTGTTTCTTCTCCGCCCGTCCACCATTGGATCGCCCCTCCCAGATCCGACGGCCCTCATACATATCGGGCACCCTTTTGTGATGGTTGGTTAGCACCTGATGTCCGACGCTTTTACCGACGTACACTGGGACAGCTGGCGGCATCCCATTGCATCGGGCCGCCCCTAACAAATACCACCTTCGTACCAAAGGCAGTCCGATGCGAGCCAAAAACCGCCCTCTCCTTGCGTAACATGGGCGTCGCGTCACCCTGCCAAATCGCCCCCACCTCACCGCTCACCTGCGTTCACCCTGCCACCGTGTCCTTGCCACGTCACCCTACCGTATTGCCACATCATCATGTTGACGTCATCATGCTAACGTCACATCCGTATAGGGGTGTCCCACTGCTGACATCATGCTTACGTCATCTGTCGTACTGCTGACATCATGCTGACGTCAGCAGCTCAAAAAACGCGCAAGTGCAAAAATCAAGCTTCGGAGCCCCGGATCGAATTTCTGAGGCAGTTTTCGATGCGCTAATCGCACATCGCTACGGGAAATAGGCCATATTGGAGAATCTTTTGATTCCTCGGCCATTTTTGCACCGAAAAAGGTAGAAAAGGCCCGATTTTGCAGATTTGAACGTATCAAAAGACAGAGAGAGACTCGGTTCAGAGATTAAAGAATATCAAAGCAAATATGTAGCCAAAAAGCATGTCAAAGAGTATCAGTGTTGCGGCGAAGTGTATCAGCGAAGATCTTCTCAGGGCTCGAGGCGAACGAAGCATTAAAAGAAAACCTTGAAAGTCAAGAAGCAATTAAGGAAGCATTCAAAGCTCACCAGCACAAATCACTGCACATTAAAATCACAGAAGATCAGTGGACCAGAACTCGATGCACAGTTATTACAGAACCACTGCACCAATTCACAGAGGACACCACATCAACTCACTTTTGATCCAGCTGCCTTTGGCGCAGCCCAAAGGAGACTTACTTGCATTTAATTCCAGCATAAATTAGGTTTTAGAAAGCTTTCCCACAGACCTGTTTAGCTCAGTTGTAATAAATACTTTCAGATATTTTACCTATATATACCACACTGAAAAATGTAACAAGGGTTGGTTGGTTAGTCTTTGTTGGTTCGTTTTTGCTCGAGCAGAGACTCGCACTATATATGTGATAATTTCTATAATCAAAGATTGCTTGAGAGTTCGGAGAATGAACTGTGCACTATGTTCAATTGGCTGAAGAGTGATTGTGGAATTCCTGTGCTCCTACATGGTTCAATAAGTGTTCCTTAACTCTGTTTGGTTTCTTATGTTTGTTTTATCACCTATGTTCCACCATCTAAAATCACAGAAAGGAAGAATAGTTTAGGATTTTCTTGGCAGCACCCTATGCTCAATTTCTGTGATTTCTACATGTTTTCATCAGGAATGGTTATGAATATGCATACTTAAATGATCATGTTTACACTATTTCTTTCACATATCAATGTTAGTTTAGGAATTCTTAACTGCTCCTAAATAACCATTCGTTCACCTCCCTTCCCTATTAGCTGATGAAATATTTTTAATTGCCTTTCATCTCTGACTTTCATTCCATCTTTTCAGCAATTGGTATTGTTTCATGTATAGCTATCTTGCTCTGTAATCCTCTTGTGTCCAAGAAAACGCAACAGAAAGCCTGAATCCACGACTCCATGCCCAATGGTTTGAAACTTATCACACTATCCCTTGCCTCTCTGCTTGAATGCAACTTCCTTCCATTCTAACTCCATCCAAACTTAAACAAAACCCACTGAACCCAATAGCTAGCCTAAAATCATCATCAACAAAGCTAAATAATTAAGAGAGTGCCCTCTCTGATTGCAGGTGGGCTAGAACCTGCAATCCAAAGATTGGTTTGTGGTTACCTCGGTCATATCCCTTCATGAGCTTAGGGACAACCTGAGTGATAACATAATGGCGACTCCGCTAGGGACTTTCTTAGATAATCTCACGAAACCAGTTCGAAGCTCCGCAGAGGAAGAAACCGACCTTTAAAAGTCTCGGTGGACCTGTGTTCCTGAAAAAATTCCCAAAAACAGGTTAGAAGCTAGCTCCTAAAAAGCAAGCGCATCATACAAGATCAAATCCTGATCCAAATCCCCCAGCTATTTTTGAAAATCCAAATCTAATCTCTAAGACCCTTAGGAAACGAGAGCAACAAGAAGACTTTACTGCTTCTAGTCCGCAAACAGTTCAACCAAGCTGCGTTCCGACCCCTGTCAAAGTTCTATTTCTTTCAACCCCAATTTCCCCTTGTTCATCATCCCCTTCTCCAAGCAGCTCTTCTACACCTCCATCCTTTATTCATACTACCACTACTACTCCTATTACCCTGATTGTTCCTGGTATCCCAGTTTCCCCAGTTCTTTCTCTTATCCCTGTCAACATGGCTAACAGATATGCACCCTTACAGCTGCCTGCTAATCTCGGGGCTATGCCTCAGGATTATCAGACAAAAATTACCTATTTTGATGGCGCAAATTCCTGCACGGCCCTACAGCATACAAAGAAAATGTAGGATTAATTTGAGAGTTATGAGATTGATGATGACAGTGTAAGAATGAAGATTTTTGTCCAAAGTTTGACCGGTGATGTTAGGACTTGGTTTAGATCACTTACACCCAATTCCATATTAAACCCAGAAGCCTTATACCAGAAATTTATCAATAGGTGGGAGAAAACGAAAGATCCCTTACACATACTATCTGAGTATGATACTATCAAAAGAGGCCATCAGGAAACGGTTTTGGACTATTGTGCAAGGTTTAATAACGTTTACAATGCAATACCACAAAATTTGAGACCTCCACCTGATCTTGCTTTGTACAAATTCCCTGATGGTTTTGATGCTGAAATGGCGTATCAGTTTAGGGAAAGAGCCCCTCAAAGCCTCGCAGAGATGCAAGATGTTGCTGTTAGTGTGGAGGCAAACCTAATTGCCAAAAGAAACGGAGCCAGAATTGAGAGAAGAACCACCTTCAAGGAAGAACCCTCAGCCTTCAACCAGAAGCTAGATGCTATTATCACTGGCATGCATAGGCTAGGAGACAGAGTAGAGAGCGTTGAGAGAAAATCATCATGAGAAGGACAACAGACCAACACCATAAGGAATCCAAACTTCAGGAAAAATCAGACCACAAATGCTGGAAGGGCTAGTCCTGACCATGATATTAGGCCTCCTTTCCAAGAAAACTATGCGGAAACATCCACATCCAGTGAGCCAACAGATGAGACTCACATGAACTTGATAGATTCAAAAAACGAGCAACAAATTTTTCTGACTCGAGAAGACCAGGACTACCAAGATGTGAATCAATTTCAGACAAAATCTGGTGAGTCTTTTGATTTTAAACAAGGTTATGATACTGCTGTATATGAGGTACACAAACAATACAAGTTGAGAACAAGGACCATTGATGTCCCTGCACATAGCAAAACAGAAGAGAGCAAACAACCCAACAAAACTAAAGGCAAGGTGATCATAACAGAACCAGCTGATACGACTGTCTCAAACCCACATCAAGTAACTGTAGAGGACATGACAGACGTGCAGTCTTCTATTGAACAGCCTCTGCCTCCTTCTTCCTCAAAAGAAGAGGGGAGCAGCATTCCTAAAAATCTGCCCAAAGCAAACATACCACAAGTTGTGATTCATCATAACGCTAACATTCAAAAAGAAAACACTCTTGACAAGGAAAAATCTGCTACTGCTAATGCAAGGATTCCATTGGAAAAACCATTTGACTTAGAAACAGAGATTGGCAAACTTAAAATATCCATCCCCCTCTCTGAACTTGCCAAGCATGATGTCTATAGGCAACAAATTCAAAGATCACTTCAACAGCCAGAGGTCAGGGATGATGTAAATGTTCTAGATGATGCCCCCGAGCTGCTGTTTGGTCTAGAAGTTAATGGGAAATCAACATATGGATCTGTTCCACCCTTTTATGTCAGCCTGCACATACATGACAAAATCTTGCATAATGCTATGTTTGACTCAGGTGCCTCACATAACCTTATGCCTAAAGCTGTAATGGAAAAGTTAAACCTTGATGTCACAAAACCCTACAAATACCTATATTTCTTTGACTCAAGTCAAGTCAAGTGTTTAGGCTTAATCAAAGACCTTTGTGTGTCTTTAGTCCAGTTTCCCAACAAGACAATCCTGATGGACGTAGTAGTTGTCGACATTCCAAGAAAATACTGCAAGGATCCCTTCAAATTGACCTCTCTTATGCCACTATATCTGTCTTTGGGAAACCAAAAAGACTGTACAGGGAAACACTGATGAAGTATGTGGTAAGAAGTGAGGAAAAGCCTCAAAACTTTCCAATTTACTCAATCCATTCTGATATGGATTCTTTTATTTTATTTAATGATGACACCAATCCTCCAACTGATGAGAAGCATTTAGCCTTAGAGCAAGAAACATGCATCAATGAGGAATCAGCTGCCTGTAGAAATTTTGAATAATTTAACACATATTCAATGGAGATTATCCTGATCATGTGCTATTGCGGAAAACATACACAATACATAAGCTCCGCTACGTTGATCATCAATATAGCAGCATCAATAACAATAAAACATCAAGAGCATTCACACATTAACACAGTATGTATCCCGGGGAAAGCATCTCGCTAAAAACCCCAACTATCTGTATATTAATTGATTGAGTCATGTAACATTACACAACATAATACTTCTCACAAGTATCTCCACCTCTGTTACACACAATACAGCTCAGATCTGATCTCCAAATA
>APFE030264678.1:83287-97500 GCA_000404065.3 Pinus taeda | reverse complement strand
TGTATGGGCATTCACCAGATATCTCACCTTCCAAAAGAACGATGAATCCAGAGGCTACCTGGCCCGATTACAGACTCTGCCTGAAGAAATAGAATGTAAACACTCCCTGAATAGTAGATCAGATGATCAACAGCTCTGATACCATGTAGAAATTTTGAATAATTTAACACATATTCAACAGAGATTATCCTGATCATGTACTATTGCGGAAAACATACACAATACATAAGCTCCTCTACGTTGATCATCAATATAGCACCATCAATAACAATAAAACATCAAGAGCATTCACACATTACCACAGTATATATCCCGGGGAAAGCATCTCGCTAAAAACCCCAACTATCTGTATATTAATGATTGAGTCATCTAACATTACATAGCATAATACTTCTCACAAGTATCTCCACCTCTGTTACACACAATACAGCTCAGATCTGATCTCCAAATCTCTTCCACTGCTTGCCTGCCTCCACTGCTCAATACCTGCTCAAGAACTGATGAGAATGGCTCACCAAACTCATTTTTTCACCTGCAAAATAGTCACTCGCTCTTTGTGGACGTGAGAACAAGCTAAAATGTGGGCAAATACGTGGGCAAACTCATTGGCATACTCAATCCCTTGATTGTGCAAGATCTGGTGCACAACTATAGTCACAACTGATAGCAATCTGATTCTCTACCACCTGTCCTTGTTGAACTGAACATGCACTGACATGCAACTGAGTTAACTGATGTATTCATTAGTTGTATTATGAGTTAATAACTTGTGAATTAATTAATAACTAATTCACCCAACTCATCTCTAGTCTATTTGCCAGTTAGACTAAATACAACCAGTTTAACAACGCTAAACTGAACACAACTCCATCAACTCCACAATCAACTCCACCAAACTCAACTGATTGAGTTCTAACTGAAGTCATGCATGCAACAACTCAACTGACTCATAAGAAAAGCATATTTCCTTCTGACAGCTACATGTGCCACCTCTGTAGCTCAAACCGAAGTGCTCCAAGAGAATAAGATTAAGTTTATAGTCCAAATATTATTGTGAGATAATAATATTTGACTTTTCTATTTTTGACAGCCAGTCTAAAAATAGACTTGATCACTCACATTGTGATCACTCACACTTTCATCAAAAATAGAAGTCCATCTATTTTTCCAACTTGATCAATCATCCATAAACAGCAACCTGCAATCCATAGACATGATCCATATGTCTAAAAATAGACATAGTCTAAAAATAGACTTGCGCCAAAAATAGCCTGCGGGCCCACTTAGTGAAGGCGACTCTTTTCACTAAGCTCCATCATCTTGTTGCAATCTCAACACTGCCAGTACCCATGAAACTGTCACAACAGTAAAAAAAACCAGCAAACAAGAAGAACTTCCCGAAACAGAAATGGTAAGCCTACCCAATCCTCAAATAACTGAAACTCTTAATACAAACCATAAACAAGAAATCACATGGTGTTTAGAGCTTGATGGTTCTGTCAATAAATTAGGAGCAGGGGCAGGGGTATGGATTCATAATACACATGATAATCACGCACAAGGCCATGCCTATAGATTAAATTTCAGATGTACTAATAACATGGTAGAGTATGAGGCTCTCCTCTTAGGCCTTAAATTGCTCGAAGCCCTAGGAGCTGCAAAAGTGTCTATTCTAGGTGACTCTGATTTAATTATACAACAAATGAAAGGTAACCTTGTTACCAATGACAATAGAATGAGAGCTTATAGGACTGCTGCCACAGAAATACTCAAGTCTTTCAATGAATCCAAGCTTGCCAAAATTTCAAGAGACCATAATATTCATGCTCACATCCTAGCAACTTTTGCTAGTACATGCAAGCTTCCCTTTGAGCCAAATCACCATTTCACTGTTGAGATAAAACATAGACCCTCGGTCCCTAACAATGTTAAAGATTGGCAAGTGTTTCAAAATGATGCCCATATTAACAATTTCCTCACTCTTGAGGGCGAATTTTTGAATACAAACGTTGACATGGACGCCATGAACGATTCCCAACAGCTAACAGAAGAAAATCAGCAGACGGTAACAACTGCAACAGCTAAACAGATCCTTAACCCAACAGTTTTTGACAATGCAAACATGCAAGAGCTTAAAAATAAGCATCTAGAAAAAACAGCCAAAGCTGAGGCTGAGTTTATTGACCTGAAGGATAACTTTTTGCCTGCTGGACTAACTCCATTAGAAGACATGTTTGATAATCATGATGTGCCCAAGAAACCAAAAATGGAGCCTATAAATGTGGCTATTGAAGAACATAACATAGGAACAACAGACAAGCCCAGAATGATTAAATTATCCAAAAACCTGCCTCTTGATCAAAAACCAAAATATGTCAATTTGTTCAAGGAATTCCAAGATGTATTTGCTTGGAGTTATGAGGACTTGAAGTCCTATGACACCTCAGTAATTCAACACACCATTCCCTTAAAACCAAATCAAAAATCGTTCAAACAAAAACTTAGAAGAATCAACCCCATGGTTCTTCCTCTCATTGAAAAAGAAATAAAGAAAATGTTTGAAGCAGGTATCATTGCGCCCATCAGATTCTATGAATGGGTATCTAATTTAGTTCCCACAAGGAAAAAATCAGGAGAGATCAGACTGTGTGTAGACTTAAGAAATTTAAATCAGGTCTCTCTAAAAGACCACTATCCTTTGCCTAAAATGGAGCATATCCTACAAAGGGTGGTGGGGTCATCTAGAATTTCTTTACTAGATGGATTTTCAGGATTTAATCAGATACTTGTTCACTCGGATGACCAAGACAAGATAGCCTTTACCACACCATGGGGAACATTTAAGTATGTTAAAATGCCTTTCGGGCTAAAGAACGCTGGTGCTACCTTTCAAAGAGCAATGGATATTGCATTTGCCAAGGAGATACATGATTTCCTTGTTGTTTACCTTGATGACCTAACCCCTTTCTCCAAATCTGACCAAGAGCACATTAAGCATCTAAGGCAAATTTTCATGACATGCAGGAAATATGGCATTTCCTTGAATCCTAAGAAGTCCCTGTTTGCCCTTGAGGAAGGCAAGCTGCTAGGCCATATCATATCAAAAGATGGGATTAGAATTGATCCTGAAAGAATTCAAGCTATCCTCCAAATCCCATATCCAAAAAACATAAAAGAGCTGCAAGCATTCCTTGGAAAGATCAATTTCCTAAGAAGATTTATCCCAAACCTAGCCGAGCTAATAAGGCTATTGAGCAATATGCTAAAAAAGGATGCCAAGGTAAAATGGTCTCTGGAAACCAAGAAATCTTTTGAAAGTATCAAAACTGTCTTGACTCAAACGCCTGTCCTCACCAGTCTGCAATTCGACAAAGATTTTATCATTTTTTCTTTTGCATCTGAGCACACCATAGCTGTTGTCCTTTTGCAAAAGGACGACCAAGGTAATGAAAAGCCAATTGCTTTCTTCAGTCGATATTTAAGAGATGCACCCTTGAAATATCAGATCATGGAAAAACAGGCTTATGCCCTCGTTAAAGCCATCAAAGACTTCAGAATTTATATCTTATACTCCCATGTGATTTCCTATGTCCCAAACTCCATGGTAAAAGACATATTACTAGAAGGCAAAAGAGGCAAGTGGATTGCCAGCATTCTTGAATATGACATTGAGATAAAACCTACCAAGCTGATAAAAGGACAAGGTTTAGCCAAACTAATGTTCGAAACAAATTTCCAAGCCTTAGACATTAATCAACTGGACAATGAACTGGAGCTGGCGACTCCACAGATCAGTGAAACCTTTTTGAAATCCCCATGGTATGTTGATATTTGCTTTGTATTGTTAAACTTGTGTGCTCCCCCAGGATTGTCCAGGACTAAGAAAAGATTTTTAAGGATGAAATCATCAAAGTTTTGTGTCATAAATGATGCTTTGTTTTGGAAAAATCATGAACGAATATTGCTTAATTGTTTGACTATGAATGAAACTAACAGCATCATGAAAGAGTTTCATGCAGGGGACTATGGAGGACACTTATATTGGAAGTCCACTGTTGACAAAATTTTAAGGGTTGGTTATTATTGGCCCTCTCTATTTGCAGATGTTAAGAAATTTGTTGTTTCATGTCACAAATGCGAAATCTTTGAAGGGAAAAGAAAATTATTGCCTTTGCCCCTTAAGCCCATTTCAACCGAGAAGCCTTTTCAACAATGGGGTCTCGACTTCACTGGAGAAATTCATCCCTCTTCCTCAGGCCAGCACAAGTGGATTTTAACAGCCACTGATTATTTCACTAAGTGAATTGAAGCCATCCCATGTAGACAAGCCAATGACTCCACCATTATCCAATTCCTTGAAGGTAATATCCTTTCCAGATTTGGCTGCCCTGAAAAAATCATCACTGACAATGCCGCTGCCTTCAAATCCAAAAAGATGATCAATTTCTGCCATAAATTCCACATTACCCTGGGCCACTCTACAGCTTACTACCCTCAAGGTAATGGCTTGGCTGAATCATCCAACAAAAGCCTCATCAACATCATAAAGAAGCTACTAGAGGAAAACAAAAAGAAGTGGCATAGGAAACTCACAAATGCGATGTGGACAGACAGACTGTCAACCAAGAAATCCATTGGGATGAGCCCTTATGAGCTAGTATATGGCATGGAAGCCAGATTTCCTTCTTCTTTGGGCATTCCTACTATCAAACTGTTACAGGAGATTCAGGCTGAACCAAATGACATGTAGAGAAGAGTTAATCAAACCATTCATCTTCAGCAAACTAGAGAGCAAGTATATCACAGAGCTCAAATGTTGCAAGAGAAGCTAAAAAACATGTTTGATAAGAAAGCTAAAGCAGAGGACTTCTGGGTTGGCAGCAAAGTTCTAAGGTGGGATTCACGAAGAGAGGACAAGGGAAAACATGCAAAATTTGATTTTCTTTGGAAGGGTCCATACATTATCAGTGTTGTGCAAGGCAATAACACATATTTTCTCAAATCTCCAGATGGCAACACAGCTAAAGAAGGCCCTGTTAATGGCCGAATGTTAAAACATTACCATGATCCCTTTTGATTGAGAAAAAACAGGTGGTGTTATTTTCTGTACATAAATGTTTGTATATATCAGCACTTTATTTTATTTTTGTAACAGTCCAGATGCTAAAGCACGCAGAAGAAAGCAGGTAGTGCTTCACAGCTTATTTAGCAAATCAGTTGAGGGAAAGTGATGTTTCTGGCCCAAAATTTCAAATCAATCTAGCATTCAGCACTAAGAAGTTTCAATGCATAGCAACAACAGAAGATCAAGGCAGTCTAACCTACTGTTCTTGGCTTTTCACAAGGAGAAGCCATCCCCAAGTGGAGCCATTGTTAGCCTCCTGCTGCAGCGGGTTACTCATATTTCATGATTGACATTTTTAAAGGCCAAGTATGTCATACTTTGCATGCTGCAATGCTCCATATTTGCTGAAAGACACTAAAGAAAGAGGCCATGAAAGTGTGCTAGTCAAAGTTCATCTGCTGCATTCCAATTTTGAAGAGTTATCCCATTTTTGTAGAATTCTCAACTAAAGGGAGGTCCAAACAACTTAATCTTGGTCTCCCTAGGTTTCAATTTCCTGTTTTAGAATATAGAGAATGAATAATCTGTCCAAACAGCTCAATCTTGGTAGATTCTTAGATAGGTAGAGAATTAAAGGAGCCCAACTGCTTAATCTGGACCCTTGGAAGAAATAAGGGTAGTTTGTAGATAGGAAGATAGAAAAAGAAAAAGTTGAAAAGCTGGGTCTGCAAGTCTAAGTGCACCACTAAAAGAAGAAAAAATGTTAGGTAAGTAGGCTGGGTAGGTAGTTCTGTGGTTGCAGAATCATTGATTATGATCAGTTTTGTGTTTTCAAATGTTATATCTAGTAAATCAGTATGGTAAAGCAGTTCCCATTTGAAGGACTTCAAGCGAGGCATGACTAACTTCCCCTCTCATTCTTCCCTAACTCATTTACTAACTTCCCCAAAAGAGGTCAAGATCTTCTTGATATCTCTTAGTTTCATCATTTTCCATATCATTTGCCTTGATAAAGATCTGCTTTACTCAAGGAGGGTCCATATTTTCTCTACAAAGTTCTATCTCCCCTTTAGAGCCTAAGATCTATGAGACTTAGCGCCTTCTTGTCATTTCAAAATTAACTACTGACATTATTATGTAAATCCCTATCTATTTCCCTTCCCCCTACTAAAACTATGGTAATAATTCCCCTATGTAAATATCCCATCCCTCTGGTTGAAACATAACCATAAATATCCCCTTGGGAATTACTAAATTCACCTGGATCTTAGTAAGAACCCTTATCTCTGCATAAATTTCCCCTCTGAGGTGTTTGGACTCCTTCCAAAAACATAAAAACTCCCTTCAAATGCATTAACAAACCCCCGCGCATTTCATTTTTGGGATTTATTGATGTCCAATTAATAAATAACCAAAGCCAAAACCATATTACACCATTTTATAAAGTTCAAAACCCACCCCAGGCCGCGAAAAATTGAAGTTTGTCGCACGTGCACTTATATTAAAGCTCGTGTTTCTTCTCCGCCCGTCCACCGTTGGATCGCCCCTCCCAGATCCGACGGCCCTCATACATATCGGGCGCCCTTTTGTGATGGTTGGTTACCACCCGATGTCCACCTATAGTATGATCCATGCCCCTATTGATGTCACATCAACTCTCCCTCTCACTCATAGAGGCATTCTCTACATTACCATCATCTTATCATCAGAATCATCACCACTACCATAATCAACTACCATCAACATCCTCTATTATCCGTATATTGGTTGGTACCTAACCCATGGCTTATCGTCAATATATTAGGACTCACTCCTACAATGATCAATCCCCAAATCCCAAGGCTTCTCACTAGGCGAAAAAGTTAAAACTCAACACTCCTCGGGAGTACTCGCTTAACCCTCTAGGGAGCACTCTAGGCCTTGATGATGAAATACCTCACTCAACCCTACCCTAGGGAGTTCTCGGTTCTGCAATACCTTGCCCAACACTATCATAGGGAGTGATTTGACCTAGATGTTAAAAGACCTCAGTCAACCATACCCTAGGGAGTGATCGGGTCTAGATTCTACAAGACCTCACTCAACCCTATCGTGAGGAGAAATTTGTTCCTCTCAGACCATTCTCCCTATCGGAAGAACATCCATCCATGTTGATATCAAATCAACACTCCCTCTCAACTAGAATGGTAATCTCCACAAACCCCAACTTGTCTCTAAATGGATGAATGATTTTTAATGACATCCATGAGACCTCGTGGCCTAAGGGACAACCCAATAACAACTTAATCCATATTCAAAATATTTTCCATGATGATTCTGTTGTTATGGATCTTGAGTCAGAAATATGTTGTTTCGTGAAGTCTTGCCTCTTCAAAAATTTTGTCAATATTGTTCACCTTTAGTGTTGCATCCTCCTCTAAAGTACATGAACTTAGTTCTAGGCAACAAATTCATCAAAATATTATTTCTCTTCTCATCGCTAGAGATGTACTGGAGATTTATTTCTATCCTCTTGTACCTCATATTAGTACCAGATCTCAAGGTGCCTCAACCTATCATCAAGATGCCATCTACACTTTATCAAACAATCTTGCAAGTTGTAGTCATATTGCTTCACAACTCACCTTTCATGTTGCAACATACTCAGCATTTGAGTGCGAGAAATGTATGCTTCATGATCATTCATGGTATTGGAGCCCAATCAGAAGTGATATACAAACTCTCTTTGTTTTCAACACTCTTTTCCTTATAACTGCACTTGTTTCATAAATATTTTAAAACATAACTAACTATGACCAATTGTACCATGTTGGTACTTCAACACATGTTTAGCTACATTCCTTGGCTCAACCATAATTGACCTACTTCCTCCACTTGATCCATCATCTTGGTTACATCAGTTACCTTAACATATCCTACCATGGAAAACTTGGTTTCTCCCTCTGTCACTAATGCTATCAGCTATCGATTCAAGATCTTTCATCTTGAATTATTAGGTCAACTCCCTCTAAATCCAGAAACAAGGGGTTCCTAGAGAAGCCTTGACTTCTTCCTCTAGAATAAATCCTCTAGTCAATGCAACTCCCTTTGGCACATAAGATATTTTTCTTTTGTTAGAAAACAAATCATATAGGATCAACCTTGATTCATCAATCCCAAAGGAGTTTGTACATCATATACCTCACAAGCTTAATGTAGTTCTTACATACAGTTCTTCTTTCATCAAAGAATATGATCTTTATATCCATATAATGTAGTAATAATAACAATCATACCTAATAAAATATTATTTCATAGACTTATTCTCTATTATTGAGGTAATCCTTCGCTTTGAGTTCTTGCCACCCAATCATGCTTTGTTTTAGAAGTCACCACTGACTTCTTTCTAGAATATGTCAAGTCATTCTTCTATCTTGTTGATCTGTCTACTGCCTCTGATTCTATATTTCATTTAGTACATTATCTCTCTTCATAACCCCCTATTTTTGGAAGAGTCCTCTTTGTCGTATGTTTGCTTTGTTCTTCCACCTGCTACCATAGTTTTGGAAGCCTTCATTATGTACCTACAACCATTATAGGGAGATCATGGAAGATTAATTACAACCAATCAAATAATTTAAAAACAAGAGGCTAACTACTAGTAAAAATAAGGACAATAATAATCATCAAATAAGAGAGATACAAAAATAATTATGTTTAAGAATTTCAACTCCCTCTTGACCTATGGACTTGTTTCAACTTGATCAAATTCATACACATCATCATCATGATGTCACTCCTTTCTTGTAAGATCTAGAGTTTCTACTTCCAACGTAAACAACCAATCCTAGGGTTTGTATATAAACCTTGGGGCTTTATTTTCAAGCCTTATGCTTTATTAGGGTTTAAAACCCTATTTATCCAAAAATATCAAGAACCCTAGATTTGATTGCACATTATGATGGAATTCATTGAACAATTAATATTAATCCTTGGTTTTATCAAACCAAGTGGATTAGCTTCTTCAAAATATATTTCAGTACCCACAACTTCATATCAACAATGATATTTTTCATAGTAGTACACATGGCATAAATTCCTTAAGAGGCTCACATCTTAGCAACAATAGGTTCATTTAATTTATTATCTTAGGCCTGATAAGTCTATAAGTGACTTGTTCTTTTGACCTTGAAGAGGGACTCAACCTCTCTTCACTAAAGAGAACTTCTATGATAGTGATCCCCTTTACTTCAAAAACTAAACATCATAATACTTTAATTTTTCGAAGATAGGTCACATATTTTACTTTATGTGACTATGTTAATCCATAAAAATAATTTCAATTTCTCCTTTCCATATCATTTTATCAAAGGATGGAATTCTTCATGTATGTCTTCAAGGGTTTCTTATTGATCTAGTGAGTTCCTTCAATATTCAAGAGATATGAATCTTATATAAATCATGTCAAGACAGAGTTTCCAAAAGTATCACTGACACTTTAGAATTTATGACAATACATACCTCACATGTAAAACTTCAAATCTTATTACAACTTGGATCTCTTCAATATAAAGGTCTCTTTAAATTTCTTCAAGTTGCTTACTTCAAAGAGATATCAGGTCGACTCCTTACAAAGCACTTTGTCCTTATGCTATGTATAAAATAGAGATCCATTTGAGTTGATATCAGATTGAATTGTGAATTAAGGATTTGCATTCTCTAGAGGAATAGAGAGAACTTGGGCTCCTATAAAATTACTCGCTTAGAACTAATACAACACTCAGTTTACTAAGTCCAATCACCATTGAACGAATCATGGACACTTATGATGTCTAATAAAAAATGATAAATTGATTTGATCACCTTTCTTGAGGTTCTTGTTCTTTGGATGTTCCTAAGGTATCCTTATTTTGTCTCCATGTAACAATTCAATATTCCTTGACACAGAGTGCAAGTGAATTATGGTAGTGCAAGAAAATTAAGGTAGTCTTTTAGCTACTTTGATATATTCTAGGTTATTGGTCTTAGACAATTAACTCCTTCTAAGACATTACAATAATATGTACCAAACACTTGTATTCTTCAGATAATATCTACAAGAAATATTGGTCATATACCATAGCTTCGCATCATGGAGGTCTTATTTTGCAACATATTGGACTCAGATCTTCACCACAGATGAATCATTCCATAGGATCATGCAATAAAAACTGGACTAGTATCATAAAGAAAAACTCAGGCTTCATCACAACAGTATTCTTTAGAGTTTTGTTGTATTTCCATAGAGTAAGGCCATAGAGGTTCAATCTTTCTTCTAGGGCTTGTTGAAAAATAAAGCTTTGAAACATAGAAGACTTTCTTCTCTAGGGTTAACCAAGGCTCTAATACCTTGTTGATTTTACAAGAGTCTTCTATACTGATAATTATTTTTGATGATTTTCATATTTTTCACATTTTTATTCATTATTATATCATTCAATAATTACATAGAATACATTAACCATATAACACTTAAGACAATATATAACCACACGAAGAACACAAATTTTTACCCTAAGAAAATCCACAATGGGGAAAAACCCAGCCAACATTTTCCTTAGAGAATTAATGCAACAAGAGATACATCAAAGTCAACTAACCAACAAGATTACCAACCATCAAGGACCAAATAAAATCTCCACAAAGATCTTTGCAACAAGGTCTCCAAGAGAGCCAAAAATTTCCTAAAACATTTCCTCATAATGCAGACTATACAACAGAGATATGCCATAGGAAAAAGGTCTCAAGAGGACCAAACTTGTCCTATATTTCATCCTCATATTTTGGATGATGTCATAGAGATAGTGCCTCATACTTTTGCATTATACCATGGGAACTTCACATTGTACCACAGATAAAATATGCCTAAGAAAATTATATATAATTCGGCCTCCTTGATTGTTAGAGAAAGAAAGTATTCTTTTGATCTTCGTCCTTAAACTTCTTGTCCTCTTCACACAAAACATAGATGTATAAAGTGATATGAAGTGTGTCCTAGGAGGAGAGTGAATAAGCTTATTTATAACCTTCTATCCATGTGAGAGGGTATGTCTCATGGGAATGATTACTTGACTCTCGGAGGGTCGACTTGGTCACCTGTGGAGGAAAATAAAAAAATTCAAATTTTCATTTTTCCTGGTCTTGAAGAACATGCTTTATGAATTTTTTTTTAATACAAAATAATTTTTTTTTTCTTTCAATCATGAATAGCATGCTTCATATAATTTTTTTTTTCAAATATAGTTTATATTATTCATTATTACATGTACAAATGATACATTGTGAAGACTGACCATAGATACAAAATTTAACATGTGTGTGCATGAATGAAAATTGATAGTTTCTTCTTAGCATGTGTGAAGACATAATGGAATTGAATATGAATTTGAAAACAAGAGTGAACTTTACTCTGGAATCAAACCATCGCTAGGTTAAAGTGATATGGAAACCTTTCAACCCTAAGGAGACTAAATGGAAAATGAAAGAAAAATGTGAGAAGCATGTCCTTCACTTTTTAGAAGTGATAAAGGAAGAAGAAACACTGAGGACATTGTTTGTTTTAGGGGGAGAGGGGGGAGAATGTGATACCCCTTGGTGCCAAATTATTTTTCAAATATTATTATTTATATTTACTTATAAATATTATTATTTATATTTACTTGTAAATATTATGGAAGAATTGATTATGGGGCCAAGACTAAAGTTGGTTGACAGATACAGATGTTAATATATTGTTATGAATAAATATAATTTCACTTATTTGTATATTTGGAATTATAATAGAAGTCACCACGTAAGTATTCAGGCTCCCAAATGCCAAGAAATAGTTATGAATCAATTGTAGTTCAAGGAATGATAGTTTTGAAGTGACATTTATCACAATAAAGAAAAGAAATCCTCCTCCATCTTCCAAGGATGATTTTCCTAACCATCAGAATGATCATGGTTGGAGAGAAATTTCATGGGTGGAAGACGAATTATAAAAAATATTATGGGAGAGAAATGCAATCTAGAAAATGAAAACAAGGTTCTAGTGGGAGATAAAGACTGGACCTAAGTGACTAAAAACATTCAGCCTAGCTTTATGAGGACACTGCCAGGGCTTGAGGAGGTGACTTCGTGAACATTTATTGATTGGTTTCTTGATAGAAAAGGAGTCTAGAGCTCAGGGGGGACTGTTGAGACAACGGTTCATAGGTTGGGAGGAATGTGGTAACTCCTATTGTATTTTCATAGATTCAGATTAGTATTGATTATCTATTACATTATGTTGAAATTATACATGTAAGATTTTTTTTTATTCTAAATATGAAGATGTAGTTGCAAGTATTCGTTGAATGTAAGTCTCTAGTTGTAAGGGGAAATGGTTAACTTTGTGATATTTAGTTATGTGTAAATAAATTTGTACAAAACAAACTACGAACAATTAGGTGATTGCTTCAAATATGTTTTCATGGAAAGTTGATGTGTATATGTATGATCATAAATAAGATATATATATATATATGGCAGGGTCAACAAGGTTTGGGTTAACTTCGGGATAAAGCATCCAAGTTACCCCCTGACCAATGTGCAGTCCCGACTAAGTGACAAAACCCTTCAGAAAATAGACTACAGGAACCCAAAAACTAGGAGCCATGGAGACTAGTTTCTGTAGCTAAGGAATGTCTTTGAATAACTATTGTACATAGATAAATTTACAAGTTAAGCTAATTTTAAATTATTAAACATGATAAAATTCAAAATTGATATGTATAAAAGATAGAAAGTCCAACCAGTAAATATATACTCATTTGAATTGTAGTTGCTAAGTAATTATTGTCTAAAATAGTAGCAGAGTTACTTAAATTAAACTACAAGACATCATGATGCAAAGAAAATTATGAAACAAAAATCATGCAAGTAATTACACTCTCTAATCAATTAATAAAATAATATATATAAAAGTTATTGTCAAGAGAACTATTACCTCAAATAAGAATTCTAGTAAAAAAAAACCCAAAGACATGGAAAAACAACCTAAAAAACGAAAAGTGTTGATGTTGGAATAAAGTCTCTTTTTTTCAAGGTAAATTTTCTATATCTTTTACTAATGACGTTAAAGATAAAATATCATAACTCCGAAAAACCTTAAAATTCCAATGATATGCATGACATTAAATATAAAATATCACGTCTTTGAAAAGTCTTAAAATTCTAAAGATTTTCAAGTGTGGTGTTAAAGATCAAATATCATGTCTGAAAAGCCTTCAAATTCCAATGATTTCGAGGCATGGCATTAAAGATAAAATATCACCTCTATAAAAAGCTTTAAAATTCCAACAATTTTCAATCGTGGTGTTAAAAAGAAAAATTAATTATAACTATCTAATTTATATTAATTTATTTTTATTTTAAGTTTATCATATTAATAAAAAATCATTAAATGTAATGCATTTTTTATATAATGTATTGAAGTCATTGGATAGAAAACACTTCAGTTATGATGAATGAACAACTTTACAAAAAAATGAATTTATATGTGATTTTGGAGTTTTTGATACTCTCTCCATTAAATAAAACATTTTTTTTTTGGAAATTTGTGTAAATATTTTATTTTTAAATAATTTTAAGATTTTGAAATTTACAAATTGTTTTTTAAAAACTATATTTCATTATTCAAAATAGTAAAATTATATTTCTTTTGAATTTAATAAATCGAAACTGCCCGCAGAGGTTTGGTTTCGTGGCTAGGGGACAATCTGCTAAGTCGCTCGTGCCACTGTGTAGGTCACGAGTTTGAGTCTCGTCTTAACCAAGGACCGTTCTTGCGGGCTTAGCGGTTTCTCCTAGAGGTTATAGTGGCAGGTGATGGGATTCGACTTCGTGTAACGCGAGTACGATACCACCATCGTTGCTGATTCTGCTAGTCAACAAAAAAAAAAAAATTAATAAATCAAAACTAATAAACAGATTAAAGATTATGAAAAAAAATGTCATTTCCAAAATTCTTTTGACCAATAATGAAGTACACCATCAACAAAAAATTGCTCTCCTAACTTATTACTTTTGCATATTTTTTTATTTTGACATATATATACATTCAAATATATTGACAGTATAAAAACATTGAAAAAATAAATTAAGAACT
>APFE030264678.1:0-83267 GCA_000404065.3 Pinus taeda | reverse complement strand
AAACTTATGTAAAGAAAAAAATGCATTTACAAAAATAAATAAAATAAAAATAAAAAACATTGAAACAAAACAAATTAAAATTTGTTAAAAAAAACATCAAAAATTTAAAAATTAAAAATTAAAAAAAGTTGTAACCTCCCACATGCCCAGGCCCCACAATGTCAGGACCCCGAGTTGGCATCACCACCCTCGGGTGAGTCGGGCGCCCCTCACATGCTCACATAGGTGAAACGTGATATGGGCGCAACTGGGGGACCCAAGTGCAACGGGTAGTTGTGCAATGGGCAGACGCGACTAGGGTTTGACGGGCAGTTGTGCGACAGGCAGGGCGACCAAGCGACTCAACACGGGTGCTCGAGGGGCGCGCACCCAAGCGAGTCAACACAGGCGAGAGAAACTTGGTGACACAGTTGGGAAATGTGAAAAGGGTGCACACTTGGCACACACAAAACTGAATGTGGGTGAGCAAGGAAAATCAGCTAAGTGTTGAGAAGTGCAACGATGGAGTTATACGATGCAGTGGGCGAGATTATGGTGAGGCCGACAAATTACATGTGGGTGTTTCAAGCTTGAAGGGTAGGTCAACTTGGTGGGCCGACACCCCAAGCGACACAGCCCACCTCTTAAACATCCGATAGATATCATATATATTGGATGGTCAAGCATGGAGTTGGAGGCATTGAAAAACCAACCGAGTTCACAATGCGAAGTGGTTGGGAGTTTGGCGAAAACATAAGTCAGAAAACAGTGTGAAGGCACCGAGGAATGGGCCCACAAGGAAAGCAAACAAGGTGAACAGTCGCAAAGTTCGGGTGTATGACTAGTTGGGTCGAGTGGAGGCCACAAAGCGTGCAGACCGTAGACCCATACTTTGGCAGCGGGCATGGCTAATCTAGTGGATATTGGTGGCCACACGCCTATTCCACTTGGACCCCCGTCATTGTTTCTTTTTAGTTTCCTTAATTGTAGCACAACTTACTATTTTTGGTAGTTTTTGGGCCATAAACTTTCGGAGTCATTTTGAGGGGCTAAAAGATGTTTTTAGGAAAAATAGAAAGACCAGGAGAGCCATAATTTAGATTGCATGTTTGCTTTTGGTCTCCTCTTTGAGTTCTTCAAAATGAGGTATTATGATAGCCAAGCAAAGATCGTATGCCAAAGTTACAACCCCGAGAAGTTGATGTACCAATTTAACCAAACCGGGCCCACAGTTTTGGTGCTTCATCTCCTAGGATTAGGTTTTTGGATGTTTAGAGTTTTCCATTGTTTCATAATTATAAATAGGCCTTTGAGCCTCATTGTAACATAGATCATAGGCATGTAGCTTCCACATCTCTTCTGAGAAATAAGCTACCATTGCCCAAGCTAGTTTACCTTTATTTTTGTATGTAAGCATATTTCAGTTCTTTAATATTAATGAAATGAATTTTTATTTCTGCACCATCTTTGTGTATATGGGTATTTATGTATTTTGTTGTGTTCTTGCATAAGTTTGGATTAGTGGTATCATAGCTGTATTCTCTTTCTCTATTTTTCTTTGCATGTCCCTAGTGAGGTCAGGGTATCAGGAGTTAGGGCTTGATCTGGTTGAACCTTTGCAAGACTAGCCTCTCAAAACCCGACGGCCTCCCATGGCAGAAGAAAATAAATATGAAGGGGAAGGAGATCCTTTCAAAATATTGCTCTAGGAAGCCCTTGACCAACAAAGGATCGTGATGATGGATAAATTTTCCTAGATCCTTCAACGCCTACCCACATGCAACAGATATTCATCCAATAGCATATATGGAGGCGCCACGTCTTTTAAGGTACAATTTAATTTTGATATTCCCATATTTGAGGGCCAAATAGATGCAGATATCATAGATAAATGGTTAAATTTGTTGGAAATATATTTTTCAGTTCATGACTTTTCCAATGTAGAAAATATTACTTTTTCACTTCTCAAAGCCGCCTCACATGTCAAGGACTGGTGGGAAACCTACTGTGAACAAACGGATGAGAGGGAATCCTCATTTTTTTTCAGTCATACACACTTGGAATTGTTTCCAAGACACCATAAAGTAACAATATTACCCTGTCGGGAGCTAGGAAGATAAATGCATAAATTGCACCACTCTATGGTAGGGAAGGGACCAAGATGTGTCGAAGTTTCAAATGTTTTCCATACCCTTCATACGAATCTAAGTATCAAGGATTCTGAGTGGAATTTGGTACTTAAGTACCATGGCTATCTACATAAGTACATCTTGGATGAGATGGAGTTCCTGGACATTTCCTCTCTTGGCATGGCATACCGATATGTTGTCAAGATTGAGCAGAAGTTTAAAGAGAAGAAATGAGACTTTGGATCTGTGAATTTGAAGCAAGGAAAGGGTGCCCCCAAACCATAGAGAAAAAAGGACAAAGCCAAGGTGGGGTGACATAGAATAACCTGCCGAAGCCCCAAGAAAAGAATAACACCAGAAACACAAAGAAGAACATAGGAAAATGGTGTGAGTTCAATAAGAGCTCCAGTCACCAACATAAGTGAGTGTCGAGCCAAGCAGTCACTAGTGGCCGAGCTAAAGGCTTCCAAATCATATGCATGTTCCAACTCTGATTCAGAATCCAACAAGGGGTATGAAAAAGGGAAGAAGATCATTGACACAGAGCCTCATGCCAAAGGTCTAGAAGAATGAACCTGAAGATCTAGAGGAGGGGGAATGCCTCTTCCACTCACAAATGTGGGTTAAGAGTTTTTTGCTGCAATTCATTATCGACAGTGGGAACCAAAAGAACCTCATTTAAGTCACAATCATGAAGCGGCTAGGCCTACCGACTACTACACATCTGCAATCATACACCATCGGTGGCTTCACCAAGGACAAGATCTTTGTGTCAACCAGCAATGTCGCCTTCCCTATAGAATCAAGCCCTTCATGGATGAGGTACTGTGCGATGTTGCTCCTCCCGAATTTTGTGATGTATTATTAGGACAACCATACTTGTGGAAGCGACATGTTGTATATGAGTCTAGACATTTCTCTGTGATAAGTTGTATAAGATACTAGAGGTAGCCCTGCCTACTATCATATCTTTGATCACTACAAATAAATGTAGTAAGATCATTTCCCAAACCAAGAATTTCTTTTCCATATGGTTCGCCCTCAAGGAAAAAGGAAGGTTGTGGCCATGGCTTCCAAACAGTTCTCCTCCACACAACAACAGCAGATGGTCAAAGTCATGGAGGAGTACAAGGACATTTTTTCCTCACCTACAAGGATACCTCTGCACTGTAAGATTAAGCACTCCATCGATCTGATCCCAGGCGCAATGCTACCCAATGAGCCAATCTATCGACACTCTATTCTATAGAATGATGAGATCAAGAGGGAGATTTAGTAATTATTGCAGAAAGGGGACATCAAGCCAAACTAATCACCCTCTGGGAGTCTAATTGTATTAGTACAGAAGAAGGACAGGACCTAAAGACTCTATATTGACTACCGAGCACTGAACAAGATCACTGTCTGGAATAGGTACCCAATCCCATGGATTGATGACCTTCTGGACTAACTCAAGGAGGCCAACTATTTCAGTAAGATTGACTTGAGTTTTGGTTATTACAAAGTGCCTATCGAACCCTATGATGTGTGGAAGACTACCTTCAAATCCAAGGAGGGACTTTTTGAATGGTTGGGCATGCCTTTTGGGTTAACGAATGCCCCCAACCTTCATGATATTGATGGATGACATCTTGCAACCCTTCACCAATGCATTCATGGTGGTTTGTTTAGATGGCATCTTGATCTTCAACCAGAGTTTGGAAGAGAACCTCCACCATATTCAACATGTTCTTCAAACCCTACGACAACACAACCTGTGTGCCAATTTCGAGAAATCCACTTTTAGCATGACCCAGGTTCAATATATGGGGTACATCATTGATGAGAAGGGTGTGTATGTGGACCCAGCCAAGATACAAGTCATTCGGGATTGACCAGCTTCAACCACTCTAACAAAGCTTCGCAACTTTCTGGGTCTTGCCAATTTCTATTGCAGGTTCGTGTTGGGGTTCTCTCATATCACTTGGCCTTTAAGTCAAGTTACCAAGGGAAGAGAAAAATAATAGTTTTTTTGGTTTGAATCCTAAGGGAATTCATTTTTTGAGTTGAAGCATCACCTTTTCTCTACACAAGTGCTCACATTACCAAACCTACAGCAACCATTTGAGATCGAGACAGATGCATCCGACTATGATAGTGGTGTATTTCTTACTCAAAAGGGGAATCTAGTGGCATATCATAGTGAGACACTTTTAGACACAATATGAAACTATCCCTCCTATGACAAAGCTATGTATTCCATTTTGCAGGCCTGCTAATAATGGAAGCATTACATTATGGGGAAGGAAATGGTCATCCACACAGACCAATGACCCCTGCAATTCATACAGACACAAGGGAAGTTGTAGAATGATCGCCATCAGAAATGGTCCACATAACTACAATAGTTGCATTTGAACATTAAGTACAAGAATGAAAGCACCAACGATGTTACAGACTACCTCAGCTGACCACATGGTCATGGCATTGACCACTATGCTCGACTCTTTTGGGCACGAGACTGTGGGGTGACTGCATCTTTACAAGAGTGATCTACAATTCGGTAGCACATACCAAACACTCCTTGAAGGTAAGGAAGTTCCAAATTTTCACCTCCATGATGCACTGTTATGCACCTAAGACACATTTGTATTCCTTCAACCAAGGGTTCCAATATTATTTGGGATATGCACTACAGTCGGGTCAGTGGACATTTCAGGGTAGATATCAAAACCATGGCAGTGTTGTAGAAGTATTTGTATTAGCCAAACCTTCAATAGGATGTTGGGAAGTACATCAAATCATGCATTTCCTATGCCATTATCAAACCAACCATCAAGAAGAAAGGCCTATACACTCCTCTTCTTCCTCCTAGTCGACCTTGGGAATCCATCTCTATGGATTACATGTTGAGACTTACTTCTAATAAGCATGGAAATGACATTGTTTTCAGGTTCGTCGATAGATTCTCTAATATGGCCACTCTGGCAGCTTGCAAGAAGAGTATCACAACAGAAGCCATTGCTAAGCTCTTCTTTGAATGAGTGTGGGCACATTTTGGGATACCATAGTCCATTATCTCAGATTAGGATGGCATGTTCCTAAGTATATTTTGGTCAAGTTTCTGGTCGATGTTGGATACCATTATCAATAAGTCCACAAATTTCCACCCCCAAACTAATGACCAAACAAAGGTTGTCAATAGGATGATCATACACATTCTGTGTATGTACATCTAGAAGCATCCATGCACATGGGATGAAATCCCCTCTATGTCCAACACAACTACAATAGAGCTCTCCATAGCTCAACTAGCCATAGCCCCTTTCAGGTGGGGTTGGGTTTCCAGCCACTATGTCCCATTGATGTGGACATACCATTTGCAGCTACTCAGACAAATCCAGCTCATGTCTAGTTTGAAGTTGATAGGGTTAATAGCTTCATTGAGTGCATTCATCACATCCGCTAGCAAGTCCATGACATATTGGATAGTGCCAATGCTAAGTACAAGCAACATCATGATCAGCATCGGGTGCCACACAAGTTCCATGTGGGCAATAAATTTTGGTTACATTTGCAGAAGGAGCACCTCGTTGGACCCCACCACAAGCTTCACCCGCTTTGATATTGGCCTTAAACCATCACTAAGGTTGTAGGGGACAATGCTTTCAATATCAGCGTTCCACCATTGTTGGCATTATGATCCATGTGTCGTACTTGCTAGCAACCCACTTGTAGCAGAAAAGCTCACTTGTATATGGTAACTAGATGAATCTACAGGAGAGATATCAAATGTGACAGAATGCATGGCAGTTGTGTTTACAGATGTGACAAAATGTAGGGTAGTTCAAAGGAATCATTTCAGAAGTAATATGGCAAATCACATTATAATAGGTCTATTCAGAGGGAACAAAGTAATGGTACAAAAGAATAGGATGAAGTAACAATAGATCAGAATCAAGAAATTGAAAAAAGAGAATGTTTAAGAAGTATACGTTGGTTCACATTGTTCAAGTAGTGTATACATGCAGGCTCACAGAATAGAAGGAGCGTATACATATGCACACACTTTCATAGAAGGAAAAGAATGAATGGGATGAAAAATCAAGGTTTTGGTTCGAGGTATTGGTCTGAGGTTTTGGTCCGAGGTTTTGGTCCGAGGTATTGGTCCGAGGTTTTGGTCCGAGGTTTTGGTCTGAGGTTTTGGTCCGAGGTTTTGTTCTGAGGTTTTGGTCTGAGGTATTGAAAAAGGATCTAAGTATATAAGAAGGAGAATATCAAAAGGCTAAGTGCACAGGTAATGAATATCTTATGAAGTGTTAGATCAAAATAAATTATGCATGTTATGGGTTTTTGATGCTTTGCTTGATCTGGACTAAGTATGCACCTGAGTGTTTGATTATGAATGAGATGTAATGATGGATCAGGATCATAATGAATTATCATTATGAGATCTGATAATGGATAGGCTAGATCTGAGTGTTAACAATTTTTTTTATGCTTTAAATGCTATGATATGGGTATATCTGAAGACTGGAATAGCTGCAAAGTTATAATTTTTTATATGCAGATTTGTACACTGGTTCACCTTGGTTAAGGCATGTGTACACACTGGTTCGACACTTCCAAGTAGTGTATGCAAAAGAAAATCCAGTTGTTCAAAGATGACTGATCTATCTGATTAGTGATGTTGTTTTACAGTTGTTTTCCAATGATGTCTTCTTATATCTGAAAGTAGAACCGAATGCATAAGGAGATTGAGTATGATTGATTGATTGATTAAGTGAGAAGGGTGATCTTTGTTACTGTCTATTTAATTTGATAGTAGATCTTCATATTGTTACTGGTTGGTATAGTTGTGGTTCAAAGGTTTTATGATTCAATATCTTTAGATGTATACGTAGTTTGGGCTAAGGAAAGTAGCATATACACGTAGGTTGGCTTCATTGAATAAGTGTATACATTCTGACACATGACTTTTGATGTTACATTTGGTTCTGGTTGTTGATGCAGTGTTCTAGGTTCATATCTATGTACTGGCTACAATGATTTGTTTGTTCCAGTTGATTGTTTGAATTTGATTAACTTTGAACGAATGGTTGATTCATTTGTGATTGTTTGATTCTGTATGTTAGAGGTTTCAGTGACTGATTGATTCAGTTGTGGTTGATTCAGAGATTGATGATTGGGTTTTAGTTATATTAGATATTGATGATTGAGTTTTAGTGATTAGTTGATGCAGATGTATTTGATGGATGTATTGTAGTGGTGATTGAGTTTGAGCTTCAATGTTACTGATGGGTCCAGTATGAAAATTTGATGAAATGTGGCCTACATAGTTTGTTTTTTTGTACCAAGAGTATCCAGACTGAAAATTTATGAAACATGGTCACTGGAGGATACTGAGGGTTGGATCCTTCAGTGAGGAAATCGAAGCTTCCTACTAGTACTGGCTGGTAAGTTGATCAGGGAGCTGGAGCTCCCTTCCAGGAGAAGTTGGAGAACAAGTGAAGGTTGGAGCCTTCTGTAGCTCGATGCCTACGTACTAGTAAACATATTGGCTAGTACAAGAGCTAGGGCGTTGTAGCTCCCTTCCAGTAGAAGTTGGAGAAGGAGAGAAGGTTGTAGCCTTCTGTAGGTGGGTGCTTGCGTACTAGTATGAGTTTACACTAGTACAAGATTGTAAACAAATTATTATTTATATTGAAACAAGATAGAGACAATAGAAGCAGGTGGATTTTCTCTCGCATTGGGTTTCCACCTTAAATGTTGGTGTTCATGTGTGTTTCTTATGTGTGATGGTTTATTCTAATATTACTGCACATGGTTACTGTTTAATGTTTAATAAATTATTGATGCACTAATTAAAGATCAACATATGATGAATTAATTGAATCATAAGTTCACTTGATATATGCAGGTTGCCTTAAGAACAGTTGCGTGCACATGTGAGTTCCCTTCACTAAAGCGTATATAAATATGACTATGGAAATGAAAAAGTTATTTATTTGTAAATATTGATTCACCCCACCTCTCAGTATTATTCCTAACAATTGGTATCAAAGCAGGTCCTTTGGCAGAAGCTTAATCACTTGAAGGAGATCTGTAGTAACAATGGGAAAGAAGCAAAAGAAGAAAGTACCTCAAAAGAATAATACATCTCAAAGGAACTGGGATAGTGGGAGAGATGATTAGCCATTATGTGGAAGCAACTCTTTATATTCATAATCACCTCAGAATGAAGAAAAACAAGCAAAAGAATTATCAGGTACAAATTTGTTGTCCGCTGGTGACACATTTCTTTATTCATTTGAAGATAATGAATGTGACATCGAAACAACTAAATTTTCTCTTATGGGTGAAAGAGAAAGAAATCAAATAGAGGAAGAATTTAAAAAGCTCATAGACACAATTAGAGATCAAAAATATCTAATTGATAAAAGGGAATGTGCCTAAAAAGAAGAAGTTACCAGATTAATAGCTCAGTTGGAGGAAGGAAACAAAGTAAGAAAGCAGTACAAGGAAAATGAAGATCAATGTCAAAGGCTGCAGGATGAAGTAACATCATTAAGAAATGAAGTAAATGAGAAGGATACAACAATCAAGAAACTTATAGAAATATCTAGTTACTATAAAATTCTTGAAGATGAGATAGTCTCTCTAAAAGAAGATCTTCAAAATTCAAATAAGCAGAATGAAGAACTACCTCAAGTAGATGGAGAACAAGAAAATGAGATTCTCAAATTAAAATAGCAAGTGGAAGAAGGAAGAAAAGCTGAAGAAATCATGAAGAAGTAGTATTTGGAAAAGGAAGAGAAATATTAGGTTGAGGTAAATATCCTAAAAGGTAAATTAGAAGAAAAGGATAAAATTTTGAGATTTCAAGATAGTACTAAGATTTTGGATAATATTCTTAGTATCCAAAGTTCTCCTATCATCAAATCTTGTCTCGGTTTCCATGAAACTATTGAAGGTGAATCTAGGTCACAAGATGAGGCAAGGAACCCTAATGCAAAATCTAAAATGCTCAACAAGGATATAAGAGGTCAACCCCATCAACAACCAAGGAAAGAAAGTCTTCAAAGAAAATCATTTACTCCTAATTATGGAAGTGTTAATCGATTCTTTCCTCTGATGAATAATGTTGAATGTTTTATATGTCATAATTTTGGACATGTTGCAACTAGATACAGAAGTAGAATGGTTCAAGATAATAATTGTCACATAGAAAGATCATCAGCTTCCAGGTACTTTAAGGCATATTGTTTTTCTTGCAATATGTTTGGCCACAAAGCCATTCACTACTATAGATGGAATATGAAACATATAATATGTTATTCTTGTAATAAGTTTGGGCATATAGCAAAAGAATGCCGGAGAAAATATTGGCCAACATACCAAAAGGAGAAAACATCATCACACTCCAAGGTATGGAAGAAGAAGGAAGTACAGTCAAAAATATATGGCATAGCTCAGTACACGGACAAAATAGACTCAAGAGGAACTGAAAGTATGAAATTTCAATGCTCTAATTCTCATATGTAGTTATCATGAAGACAAGTCACGTACATACGCAAGTTAGAAGTTGCACAATCATGTATATGTTGGTTTGATGTAAAATCAATAAGACAAACTCAGGAAAAGGTCTGATATGGTTCATCCAATTATCAATTATCCTTTTTGTTCTAATTGATGATGATTATAGTCTGTTAATGATATGTAGAATTGATTTTGACCCTCATAAGTTGTTGATTACTTGATGTATAACTAGTTGATGATGATGCGTTGATGATCGTATTGATATATGCAATGATTAGATCTGACAGTGAATAGGTGGCACAAGTTTAGGGGGAGAATACACTATGCTTTTAATAATGCATTGTTGGCATTATGTTTATAATTCTTTGGTACCTAATGATTCTTATCAATGGTGATGATGCTTATGTTGCTGAAGTTAAATGATACATCATGCTATGTTGTGGTCATAATTTGCTTGTGATAAAGTCTCAAATGATACTTGTATTGCTTGGGGTTACATAGTTTTTATTCAGATCAGATTTATGGATGTTTGTGGATGACTATTTTGATGCTGCACATAGTACATATCGATCTTCATAAGGACAAAGAAAATAACAAATCTTGAGTACACAACTTCATGATGATAAGAGTCACTCATTTCTTGTATGTTGTTGTCGTCATGCCTTCAAATATACATAAAGTTCATATGGTGAAGGATTCCCATAGTTATTGGCTCTCACATGATATATGGGTTGACGATTGTTGCTCTTGATGGTATCAAGAAAGTTTGACAAATGACTGTGAACTCATGGTTTTCTTTTCACACATTGATGAGAATCTAGATACATATTGATATCTCTATGATGGATGCATATTATGTTGGAAACATGGATGATTACTTAAGTTGCAGATGATGATTTGCCAAGAGAATGGTGTTATTGCAGGTTTCATGAAGACATAGCTATTTGAAGACATGGATATTCGGAGACATGCCCAACCTAGTCACATAATGATGATGATTTCTTACTTTATGATGATAGGTTTGATACTCACATATGTTGATTATCATGGTAGATGCTTATCAGATATGGGATGTTCCCTTGTGATGATACATGGTTGATATATTGAGTGTTCTTGTGAAAAGCTCATGTAGTTCTTGATGATGATGTTATGATCATAGATGATGACTATGGTGTTTTCACATACATATGATATGATGTGAATGATTTTGTGTTACTGCTTGGAGATATGACATATGCTTAGTTGATTCATGGAAGGTTATGATAGGGCTCTTTCCACTAAGGAAATGGAGCAAGTTGATCTTGATGAAATCAAGAGGATGAGTTGATATCTATATGTGGCATACTTTGTCACAAGTTGATGATATTTACATTGTCATATATTGGGAACTGATGATGGGCATATATAGGTTAATGGTATGGATGCTGCTGATAGATGCTTATGGTGCAGATCATATATGGTGTATTATAGTTACTGATGACTATCATGGTCTTATTTAGATATTTGGTCTTTGTTATAAATTTCATGTATATCATTTGATGTAAAGGTCATATAAAGTCCCATGATGTAATAATATGTATATGTCTGTCATAGTCTTTTAATGAGTCCTTTTTGGTCATATGATATAATTTGTACCCCCACTGTGCATGGGAAGGATGATGTAGTAATTACTATATTCCAGTCATGTATAAACAATTGGTATATCCCCACTTGGTTGGGCGGATGAGTCAAATTTGGTGTATCCCCACTTGGTTGGGCGGATGAGTCAAATTTGGTGTATCCCCACTTGGTTGGGTGATTGATGTATGTATGAGTCCTTGGTGATAGGAAGGTCATACTCACATAGTTGAGTTATAGAGTCATGTTATTCTTTTGGAAAATATTTTTTCAGACTCTGCATGTGCTCAGGGGGAGAATGGACGATTTAGTGCATCTGAGCATGTACAAAGGGGGGTTTTAATCAGAGAATTTAGCATGTGCCTATGGGTAGCATGATCAATGTTTCAGCATGCGAAGTGCATGATATGATGGTGGGGGCTGTTGGTTGCCATGCTCCCCACCAGGTTTTGATTCGGGTGCTGCGCAGCAGCGTATTTGATGTAATGTTGTCCCGTCGTACAGACGTATATGATTGTAACATGTGGCTTTTCAGCGAGGACTTTCTCCAAAAAAAAAAAAAAAAAAAAAAAAAAAAAAAAAAAAAAAAAAAAAAAGCATGATCAATGTTCCTATTCAGTTGTTCAGATATGGAAGTCTTCATTTTGGTCATCCCTTTGACCTTGATCTCAAAGGGAGAGAATATATTGTTTCACCCTTTGCCCTTGATGTCAAAGGGGAAGAGTATCTTGGTGTTTCTTGATACATCTAATAGGTTCTACAACTTGAATTAATCAACACCAATATGGTTTCCATCAAGTTCAAAGGGGGAGATTGTTGGCATTATGATGCATGTGTTGTACTTGATGGCAACCCACTTGTAGCAGAACAACTCACTTGTATATGGTAACTAGATGAATCTATAGGAGAGATATCATATGTGACAGAATGCATGGCAGTTGTGTTTATAGATGTGAAAAAATGCAGGGCACTTCAAAGGAATCATTTTAGAAGTAATATGGAAAATCACATTATAACAGGTTTATTTAGAGAGAACAAAGTAATGGTACAAAAGAATAGGATGAAGAAACAAAGGAATATAGATCAGAATCAAGAAATTTAAGAAAGAGAATGGTTTAAGAAGTATATGTTGGTTCACCTTGTCCAAGTAGTGTACAAATGCGAGCTCACATAACAGAAGGAGCGTATACGTATGCACGCACTTTCACAAAAGGAAAAGTGCATATGGGATGGAAAATAAAGGTTTTGGTCTGAGGTTTTGGTCTGAGGTTTTGGTCCAAGGTTTTGGTCTAAGGTATTGGTCCAAGGTTTTGGTCTGAGGTATTGGTCCAAGGTTTTGGTTTGAGGTATTGGTCTGAGGTTCTCCTCCGAGGTATTGACAAAGGATCTAAGTATATAAGAAGGAGAATATCAAAAGGCTAAGTTCACAAGTAATGAATATCTTATGAAGTGTTAGATCAAAAGAAATTATGCATATTATGGGTTTCTGATGCTTTGCTTGATCTGGACTAAGTATGCACCTGAGTGTTTGATGATGGATGAGCTCTAATGATGGATCAGGATCATAATAATTTATCAATATGAGATCTAATAATGGATAGGATAGATCTGAGTGTTAACAAATGTTTTGTGATTTAAATGCTATGATATGGGTATATCTAAAGACTGGAATAGTTGCGAAGTTATAACTTTTTATATGCAGATATGTACACTGGTTCGCCTTAGTTAAGGCATGTATACACGTTGGTTCGACACTTCCAATTAGCATATGCAAAATAAAATCATGTTGTTCAAAGTTAACTGATCTATCTTATCAGTGCTACTGTTTTACTATTGTCTGCCAATCATGTCTTCTTATATCTGAAAGTAGAACTGAATGCATAAGGAGATTGAGTATGATTGATTGATTGATTAACTGAGAAGGGTGATCTTTGTTGTTGTCTATTTAACTTGAGAGTAGATCTTCAGATTGTTACTGGTTGGTACAATTGTGGTTCAAAGGTTTTATGACTCAGCATATTTAGAGGTATATGCAAGTTGGGTTAAAAGAAGTTGCGTATACATGCATGTTGGCTTCATTGAAGGAGCATATACATTCTGACACATGAATTTTGATGTTACAATTGGTTCTGGTGGTTGATGAAGTGTTTTGGGTTCAAATTTGTGTACTGGCTACAATGATCTGTCTATTCCAGTTGATTGGTTGAATTTGATTAAGTTTGAATGAATGGTTGATTCAGTTGGGATTGTTTGATTTTGTATATCATAAGTTTCAGTTATTGATTGATTCAGTTATGCTTGATTCATAGGTTGATGATTGAGTCTCAGTGATTGGTTGATGCAGATGTATTTAATGGATGTATTACAGTGGTGATTGAGTTTGAGCTTCAATGTTGCTGATCCAAAATGGATCCTAAAACCTCTAAGCTTTCATATATATTAACTATCGGAAACACTATCGGAAGGGAAAACAGTGAAAGAATGGTGGAAAACAAAGCTAAGCGAAGGTGGAAGTAAAGTTGCACAGGATTCGTCGGATCGAACCAATAAACGGTCCAGATCTAATTGGGAGAGACCAGCCGAGTTCATCGGAGGCAGCCCTATGGAAATCACGATAACGATCAGCACGATTTAACGAGGACCGTTGATCAAGCGCGCAGATCAACGACCTAGATAAAATTGCAATATCACATCGCTATAACACAAAGGGAAGACTTACCATAGGTTCGAAGACCATGCAATATGTGATTGCGATATATCACATCGCAGTGATACAAAGGAGTGGTGCCAATACAATATACGACTTGCGATAGCCAAACCTGACAGGTTTTATAAACGCCACTCTACAAGTTTTGAGTTCCGATAAAAAGTGATTTGTCGAGCTTTTCTGTGTATTAGCGCATTTCCGTATAGAAACCAAAATACAAAAGCAAATGCCCTGAAGCGATAAAGTCAGACCTGGAAGGAATTATAGACACAACTTCATATTATTTGAGTTCCGTAATAAGCAGGATTTCGGGCGGGCCTCAGGTGGTAAGTGGTATTGGATGGGCTTTGCCAGATCCCATACACTGGCCAACACGTGGCTTGGCTCCAAAGAGAGAAAACCTCCTTTTCGGGGGGGTAATCTCCATGCACATGATACACCCAAAATAGATATCAGCTATTGGATCAGAGATCACGCAGATCAATGGTGGGCTTGCGATAGCGATCAAAGGCAAACCCGATAGGATCATAAGGCGGATTCAATATTATTTGAAGTCCGATAGAAAGTGTTTTGTCAGATTTTTCAGTGTTTCCTATGATTTTGTCTGTGTAAACAGAGAAATGACTTTTTGGGATTTCACCCACGCCAGTGGTCCTTTCCGTTAGAAACATGTGGCCACCATACTTTAGGACGTTTAGCAATGATTGTTAAATGCTCCAGAAGGAGATGAAGGGACAGCCGCTGAGAGCCAGAGAGCCCGAAAGGGGAGACGAATAGAAAAGTGTCGATAGGCTTAAAAGCCATTCAATGGCAGAGATAGGGAGGTAGTTGCTGAGACAGGGAGAAAGCAGAAGATAGAGAGAAAGAGGGAGAGTCTGTATACTCTTGTAGACTTGAGGTTTTCAAGTAAATCCCTGTTGTTTTGTCACTATTGTGTTAGGAATCTGTTTGAACTCATAGTTGTAATAATCTACTCTTGAAGACATAATATAGAGGTCGACACTAAAAGTTGGACCAAGAGACATAGCCAAGAAGTCTGGTGAACTCCTTGATTATTTGATGTGTTGATGTGTATGCTTATTATGTTTTATAATTGCTCATTGTCTATATTATTAGCAATATTTTCGATATGTTGCACTAAGTAATATAGACATTCCTGTACATGAGTCTGTAATACCTTTGTATTGATTTAAGATCTCATTTTCAGATCAAGTGGTATCAAAGCTTTAGGTTTTGTTAAGGTTAGACAAGCTTGTGCTGCATTTTGAATGCTAACTAGATTGAAGCTTGGATTAGGAGAAGGACAACTTGTTAAGGCTAATCCAAAGATTGGAAGAGTCTATTCTCAGAGGAGAATGGTGGAAGAAACTCCATTGGGATCAAAATCTCAATTTATGGAAGTTTTTAAGGCACTCCAAGCCATGGTGGAAGAGATGTACCTGGAATTTAAGAAGGGTCGATGTGAAAGCCCCTCAACACCTAAACTAGAAAAAGGAGAAGACAAACCTTTCCTAGTTGCCTCTCCAGAAGGAAAAGAAAAAGGAGAAATGCCTCCTCCACCAACTCCTCCATCTTCACCTTCATCATCCTCATCATCTTTTTCGCATAAAACTAGCCCTGATAAGAAAAAGAAGAAAACTTCTTTGATTAAATTAGATGTGAAGTTTGATTTGCAAATTTATGATGGAGAACTAAATGCAGAGAAGCTAGATAATTGGATAAGACAGATTGATGTATATTGCAGGGTGCAGAACATTGATTTAGAAAGGAGAAAGATTTATCTGGATAGCCTTCGACTTGGAGGAACTGCACTGGTATGGTGGGAAGGCAAGACACAAGTTGATCTGCAAAAACATGGTAAAATCCTTTCTACTTGGAAAGACTTTGTTTCTTCTATCAAAAAGAAGTTCTATCCTTTAGCTTACATGCAGCATGCAATGATGAGTTGTCAAACTCTTCACCAGTTGAAGAGTCATAGTGTACGAAGTTATACTCAAGAATTCAGGAAAAGAGCTTTAACTCTAGGTATATCCTTGGACTCACCTGAGACTTTATTGAAGTATATAGGTGGTATGCATGGTTATTTAAAGCATACTATACTCATGTTTAATACCACTAGCCTAGATGATGTATCAGTTCAAGCAACACATCTAGAAACTAGAGGTAAGAATGTAAACCCAGAGGTTGGGGGAACATCTAAATATTCTGTAAGCAAGAACAAGGAAAAGAAGAAATTGAAATGAAAGGAGAGGAAATCGAACACTATAAAGAAGGATAAACCTTCATGCACTCATTGAAAGAAAGAAGGACATAATGAGGCACATTGTTGGTCTTTGCATCTAGAATTGAAACCCAAGAAGTTCAGCAGGACTTGGGATCAGATTCAAGCAATGAAACAACAGTTATGGCCATAGGTATTAGAGGTAAAGATTCTGAAGCATCCACAAGTAATTCTACACAATCTTTTAATAATGAAAGTAATGAGAGAGAAAGGAATGAGATTTTTCATATTAGAGTAATTTCCAAGCATAATAAGATTGATACTTTATTTGATAGTGGATCACAAGTAAACTTGATTTCTAAAACCATTGTAAAGAAGTTGGGATTACAAACAAACCTCATGAGAAGCCATATCCATTAGGTTGGGTGTGTGATAAAACAAAGCTACAAGTGACGAGACAATGTAAACTTAGGTCTGCTATTGGATCAACATTTGTAAATGAGGTTGAGTTAGATATAGTTCCATTAGATATATGTGGTATTGTTTTGGGAAGTCCATACTTGTATGATAGGAAAGCCATTTTCTATAGAGCTGAAAATAAGTATCAACTCACTAAAGATGGAATAGAATATATTGTAAGAGCTCATAAACTCAAAAATAATTATTCTCTCATAAACTCAGGACAGATGAAAAGAATTGTGAATTCAAGTAAGCAGTTTTTACTTATGGTTGTAAAGGCAAAGGATCCTAAAAAGTCCAATGCATTTGAAGGATGTGATTCTAAACGGAAAGCTAATTTAGTTAAAGTTGTTTCGGAATATGATGTTCTATTTCAATAACCAAAAGATCTGCCACCCAAGCGAGAAATATTACATGATATTTGTTTGCAGCAAGATGCTCCATTACCTAACATTGGAATGTACAGGTTGTCAGCTTTAGAGAATGCAGAGGTAAAGAAGCAGATACATGAGTTGCTTGAAAAAGGGTTTATACGACCAAGCACATCACCATGTGGATCTACAATCATGCTGGTGAGAAAGAAAGATGGATCGTGGAGAATGTGCATTGATTATAGAGCACTAAATAAAAATAACGATCAAGAATCATTATCCTCTTCCTTGTATTGATGATCTATTAGATCAATTGAAAGAAGCAGTTTACTTTTCTAAGTTAGATTTGTGAAGTGGCTATCATCAGGTCAGAGTTGCAGAACAAGATGCATGGAAGACTTCTTTCAAGACAAAGCAAGGACTATATGAATGGTTGGTTATTCCTTTTGGCTTAACTAATGCTCTTGCTACTTTTATGAGAGTTATGAATGATGTGCTCAGACCTTTTATTGATGATGTTGTAATTTTTTATTTAAATGACATTCTTGTTTTTAGTAAGACATGGGAAGACCATGTAAAGCATGTGAAGTAGACCTTAGATGTTTTGAAAACAGAAACTCTCTATGTAAATCTATCAAAATTTGAATTTGGCAAAACATCTTTAAATTATTTAGGTCATATTGTAGGGGGTGGTGAATTGAAGATAGATCCCTATAAGGTTGAAATCATTATGAACTGGCCTAAACCCAAATCTGCTATAGAGGTTAGAAGTTTCCTAGGTGCAACACAATACTGGAGAAAGTTTATTGCTAACTTTTCATTGATTGCAGCTCCATCACATGCTTTAACATGATTGAAACAGGTGTTTAAGTGGGGAGGCAAACAGCAAAAAGCCTTCGACACCTTAAAAGAGAAAATTAGTACAACACTAGTACTAGCACTTCCAGATATTCAACATCCATTTGAGATTGAGCCAGATGCCAGTGACTATGCCATGGGAGCAGTGTTGATGCAACACGGTAAACCCATACGTTATCTTTTTGAGACATTTACTTCTCAGTAGTTAATTATCCCACATATGATAAAGAATTGTATGCATTAGTACAAAGTGTGAAAAAGTGGAAACATTACCTAATGGGTAAGGAAACAATCATATATATAGATCATCAACCACTTCAATATTTGCACTCACAAACTAAATTGCAGCAATCAAGACATTATAGGTGGATGGGTTTTCTACAATAATTTCATCTTGTCATCAGATATAAGAATAGCATACACAATAAGGTTGCAAATATGTTGTCAAGACCAATCATAAATGCATCTACTATACTTAATCATAACTCAGTAATACATGAAAGTTACATTGAACAATATGCTCAAGATGTATATTTTAAAGATGTATATGCAACCTTAAGTCATGGAAAACAAGTAGAAGAATTGGATTATTATGTAAAAGACCAACTCTTATATCATTTGGGAAAGTTATGCATTCCACAAACTGAAAGAGTTAACATAATTCGAGAAGCACATACTTCTCTAATATCAGGTCATTTTGGTGTAAATGAAATAGTTGCACAATTGCAAAGGTTTTGTTATTGGCCAAGAATGCATGAGACTGTTTCTAGATATATCAAAGGGTGTAGTATGTGTGCTACAAGCAAGCCAAGTAATAGAAAATTAGGTTTGCAGACTCCACTTCCAACTCCTTCTCATACTTGGGAAAGTGTTTCCATGGACTTTGTTGGGGGATTGCCAAAATCTAGAAAAGGTCATGATTATTTGCATGTTGTTGTGGATAGGTTCAGTAAAATGTGTATTTTGATACCTTGTAACAAGCAGGGTACAGCTAAACAAACAGCAAATTTCTTCTTTTAGAATCTATGGGTTCATTTTGGTTTACCCACTTCTATTATATCTGATCGAGATTCTCAATTTGTTGGGAAGTTTTGGTAAAATCTATGAGAGTTGATGGACACCAAGTTGAAGAAGAGCACAACATTTCATCCACAAACAAATGGTTAGACAGAGGTGGTCAATAGGACAGTGATCCAGTTGCTCAGAGGCTATTGCAGTAAGCATCCCAAGCTTTGGGATGAGAATTTGTGTTATGTGAGGCATGCTTACAACCATGCCAAGCACTCTTCTACTCAGAGATCTCCTTTTGAGACTTGTTTTGGTTTTATACCAAAGTATCCCTTGGATTTTGTCTTTGGTAAGGACATATCAGTTGATGGACACAGTGATGTGGACAAAGAAACCAAGTTCATTGAACAAAACCAAGAAATTCACAGGGCAGTATAGGAATAGCTAAAAAGAAGTCAAGCCAAGTACAAGGCAAGACATGACAAGCATCAGGTTAAGCATAGTTTCCAAGTTGGTGATCAAGTATGGCTGTACATCAGCAAAGACAGAATGCAAGGTGAAGGTAAGAAGCTAAAACCAATAAGGTATGGACCTTTCAAGACACTTGTTAAGTTGGTGAAAATTCTTTTCACCTTGATTTACCAGGTTATATGCAGATATATTCAGTCATTAATGCAGAAAACATGAGATTGTATGAAACTTCATTGATTGAAGATCCTAAAGAGAAAAGTCAGTTGCCTTCTATAAAGGATCTGTTGCCTGAATATCTCAATGAGTTATAGGAAAATATAGTTCTGAACAAGAAGGTGAGAACTATGCATGGAGAGGATGTTCAGTACTTGAGAATAGGGCTCAAAGGTTCAAATCCAAGAAAGGCACGATGGATAGAAGTTAAACAAGTGAGGGAGTTGTATCCTCACTTGATCGATGCCTAGAAACCAACTTTTGGTTGTCCAAAAGCTTTTCAGTGGGAAGGCATGATCCAAAATGGATCCTAAAACCTCTAAGTCTTCATATATATTAACTATCAGAAACACTGTCGGAAGGGAAAGCAATGAAAGAATGGCGGAAAGGTGGAAGTAATGTTGCACAGGAGCCGTCAGATCAGACCGATAGACGGTCTAGATCTAATCAGAATATCACAATTGGGAGATACCAGCAGAGTACATTAGAGGCAGCCCTATGGAAATTGCGATAGCGATCAGCGCGATTTAACGAGGACCATTGATCGAGCGCGCAGATCAACAACCCAAATCAAATCACAATATCGCATCTCTATAACATAAAGGGAAGACTTACCGAAGGCCTGAAGACCATGCAATATGCGATTGCGATATATCGCATCGCAATATCGCATCACAGCGATACAAAGGGGCATGGCCAATACAATATGCGACTTGCGAGAACCCGATGGGTTTTATAAACGCGACTCTATAAGTTTTGAGTTCCAATAAAAAGGGATTTGTTGGGCTTTTCTGTGTATTAGCGCATTTCCGTATAAAAACTGAAATACAAAAGAAAATGCCTCGAAGTGATAAAGCTAGACCTGAAAGGAATTATAGCCGCAGCTTTATATTATTTGAGTTCTGTAATAAACGGGATTTCGGGCAGGCCTCAAGTGGTAAGTGGTAATGGACGGGCTCCGCCCGATCCCATACACTGGCCGACACGTGGCTTGGCATCGGAGAGAGAAAACCACCCTTTCGGGCAGGTAATCTCCATGCACATGAGCCACCCAAAATAGATTTCAGTCGTTGGATCAGAGATCACGCAGATCAACGGTGGGCTTGCAATAGCGATCAAAGGCGGACCCGATAGGATTATAGGGCGGATTCAATATTATTTTAAGTTCGATAGAAAGTGTTTTGTCAAATTTTTTAGTGTTTCCTGTGTATTTCTCTATGTAAACAGAGAAACGAATTTTTGGGATTTCACCTGTCCCAGTGGTCCTTTTCGTTACAAATAGGTGGCCACCATACCTTAGGACGTTTAACAATGATTGTTAAACGCTCCAAAAGGAGATGAAGGGATAGCAGCTGGGAGTTAGAGAGCCCAAAAGGGGAGACGAATAGACAAGCACTGATAGGCTTAAGAGCCATTCAATGTCAGAGATAGGGAGGCAGTTGCTGAGACAGAGAGAAAGAAGAAGACAAAGAGCAAGATGGAGAGTCTTTGTACTCTTGTAGACTTGAGGTTTTCAAGTAAATCCCTGTTTTTTTTTCACTGTTGTGTTGAGACTCAGTTTGAGCTCACACTTGTAATAATCTGCTCTTGAAGACATAATATAGAGGTCGACACTGAAAGCTGGACTAGGAGATGTGGCCAGGAAGTCTAGTGAACTCCTTGATTATTTGTTGTGTTGATGTGTATGCTTATTATGTTTTATAACTCCTCATTGTCTATATTATTAGCAATCTTTTCGATCTGTTTCACTAAGTAATATAGGCATTCCTGTACATGAGTCTGTAATATCTTTATATTGATTTAAGATCTCATTTTTAGATCAGTTACTCATGGGTCTAGTATCAAAATTTGATGAAATGTGGCCTACATAGTGTGTTGTTGTGTACCATGAGTATCTAGTCTAAAAATTTATGAAACGTGGTCCCTGGACGATACTAAGGGTTAGAGCCTTTAGTGAGGAAGTTGAAGCTTCTTTTCAGTACTGGCTAGTGATTCGATCAGGGGGTTGGAGCTCTCTTCCAATAGCAGTTGGAGAACAAGTGAAGGTTGGAGCCTTTTGTACGCTGATAGCTACTTACTAGTAAACCTGTCGGCTAGATGTACAAGAGATAGGGGGTCGTAGCTCTCTTCCAGTAGAAGTTGGAGAAGGAGAGAAGGTTGTAGCCTTTTGCAGGTGGGTGCCTGCGTACTAGTATGAGTCTGCACCAGTACAAGATTGTAAACAGATTATTCTTTATATTAAAATAAGATAGAGACAACATTGACAAGTGGTTTTTCTCCCTCATTGGGTTTCCACCTTAAATTTTGGTGTTCATGTGTGTTGCTTATGTGTGATGGTTTATTCTGATATTACTACACATGGTTACTTTTTAATGTTTAATAAAGTATTGATGCATTGATTAAAGATCAACATATGATGAATTAACTGAATCATAAGTTCACTGAATATACGTTGGTTGCCTTAAGAACAGTTGCGTACACACACGAGTTCCATTCACTAAAGTAGCGTATATAAATCTAACTATCGAAATGAAAAGGTCATAATGATTCACCCCTCCTCTCAGTATTATTCCCAACAACCATTCCTTCGCCTCCACCCAATTTTCAATCTAGACCAACTTCGGCCATACTTTCCAACATTATTGGACACATCAGACATTACAAAACAACTCACACCAACATATTTAAACCCAGATTGTATGGAATAGGCCAAAACTAATTGGATCATGGACATGTAGATCAAGAACACTTGCCAGTAGAAGATCCAACTATATTGGGTTCTCAAAGCTGGCCAACTCCTGCACCAAGGCAAGTGGCTCACCAAGGACCAAGTTCAACAAAAGTTTCCTCGTCTCATGGAGATACTCAATGCAATGGGGACCATTTATTACTAAGGGGTGAGGATTGATCCAGGTGGATACTGATGAACACTCACTTATTCCACTTAGACCCCCAACATTGTTTCTTTTTAGTTTCCTTACTTGTAGTGCAACTTACTATTTTTTGTAGTTTTTTGGGTCCTTAACTTCTAGAGTCGTTTTGAGGGACTAAAATATGCTTTTAGGGAAAATCAAGAGACCTAAAAAGTCCCAAATAGGGTTTCCTATTTTCTTCTAACCGCCTCTTTGAGATATTTGAAATGAGGTATTATGAGAGTCAAACAGAGATTGTATGCCAAACTTACGACCTTGGTAATTTGATGTAACAATTTACCCAAACGGGGCCAATAGTTTTGGTGCTTCATCTCCTATGGTTAGGTTTTTGGATGTTTAGTATTTTCCATTGTTTCTCAATAATAAATATGCCTTTAAGCCTCATTGTAACATAGTTCATAGGCATGTCATCGCACATCTCTTCTCGGAGTTAATCTACCATCCCTAAAACTAGTTTACTTTTATTTATGTATGTAAGCATATTTCAGTTCTTTGATATTAATGAAATGAAGATTTATTTCTGCTACATCTCTGTGTATATGGCTATTTATGTATTTTGTTACATTCCTGCATAAGTCCAAATCAGTGGTATCAGAGCGGTGTACTCTTTCTCTATTTTTATTTGCATGTCCCCAATGAGGTCAAGGCATAAGGAGTTAGTTCTCGATCTGGTTTAATATTTTCTAGACCAACCTCACAAAACCTGGCTGCCTCCCATGATGGAAGAAAAGTAAGATGAGGGGCAGGTGATCCTTTCAAAATATTGCTCAAGGGAGCCCTCGAGTGACAGAGGAATTTGATGATGGATAAATTTGCCCGGATCCTTTGACGACTACCCCTAGGCAACACATCTTCATCTAGTAGCAACTCTCGAGGTTCCACTCCTTTTAAGCTACAAATTAACTTTGATATTCCTACATTTAAGGGCCAGATAGATGCAAATGGCATAGATAAATGGTTAAATCTATTAGAAAGATATTTTTCAGTTCATGACTTTTCAAATCGGGAAAATATTACTTGTTCACTTATTAAATCCACCCCACACATCAAGGACTAGTGGGAAACCTGCTGTGAACAAAAGGACAAGAGGGAATTCTCATTGTTTTCAACCACACCCACTTGGAATTATTTCTAAGATTCCATCAAGGAACAATATTACCCTATCGGGAGCTATGAAGATAAACATATAAACAGGACCACGCTACGGTAGTGAAGGGACCAAGATGTGTTAGAATCATACAAACGTTTTCCATACCCTTCACATGAAGCTAGGTATCAAGGATTCTGAGCGGAATTTGGTACTTAAGTACCACGGTTGTTTACATAAGTACATCGAGGATGAGATGGAGTTCTTGAACACCTCCTCACTCGGCACAGTGTACAGACACTGTTAATATTGAGTTGAATCTAAAGCAAGGAAATGGAGCCCCCAAATCACAAAGCAAAGGAAAAAGCCAAGGTAGGGTGACCGAGGACTGTTAGAGTCGGTCTAGTTATCCCTCCGTCAGAGATCAAAGCTCTTTTTGCATTTCATGTTTAGGCGTCCCATTAGTTTCAATCAGTTGCATTTCGTTAGGCATGCCATAACTCTGACGGAATGGTTTGTGTCACTCATTCCCCTCGTGCTTGGCACTGCTGGTTCAGGTCTATTCATAAAAAAAAGTCTTCAAAGGTCATTTATAGTCATGTTTTAAATTTTTAGGTCTTAGGTCTAAGGTTGAGTCAATTTTGTTTTGAAAAGTCTTAGAAGACCAGTAGGCCAGAGGGATGTCTTTGATAGATCTTCACTTCAATAATTTTCATCATTGTACAGCTGAATTAGGACTTCTCTTCAAAACTCTATTTTGAAGATAAGTCGCCATCTCATTTTTGTAAAAATTTTCAAAATTTCAGTTCTTCAATCATTCAAGTGCAGCCTTGGTCTCCTTTGCCAGAGCATATCACAGCTATCCCTGCAAAAAGTAAACAAAGAGCTTCAGTCCAAACCTCAGAAAAGCATGAGAAAATCAAAAAGCACTGTTGTATGAAAAGACCAAAAGTGAAAGTACCCAAACCTTACAAAGTGGGTTTTTGAAATCAATTTAATCAAATTAGATATTTTGTTTGTATTTAAGGTGAAAACAAGTCTATTTGTTCACCAAATATCAAAGCAAGAGCGTCACATTCAGCAAATCTTCCAGCAGGTCCATGACATATTCGATAGAGCCAATCATAAGTACAAGCAATGTCATGATCAACATTGGGTTCCACACAAGCTCTAGGTGGACGAAAAAGATTGGTTACATTTGAAGAAGGAGAACCTCATTGGGCCCCACCACAAGCTTCGCCCATCTCGATATGGGCCTTACACCATTACTAAGGTTGTAGGGGACAATTCTTTCGAGCTTAGCATTCCACCATTCCTTGCCCTACACCTAGTGTTTAATGTGGACCACCTTCGACCATACTTTCCACCATTGCTTAACACATCAGACATTGCAGAACAGCTCACACCAACATAGTTAAACCCATATTGCATGGAATAGACCACAACTGATCAGATCATGTACACGTAGATCAAGAACACTCACTAGCAGAAGATCCAACTTTATCGGGCTGTGAAACCTGGCCAATGCTTGCACCAAGGAAAGTGGCTCACCAAGGACCTAGTTCGACAAAAGTTTCCCCATATCATGGAGGTACTCAATGCAATGGGGACCATTGCTTCCTAATGGGGGAGAATTGATCTAGGTGGATATTAGTGGCCACCCACCTATTCCAGTTGGACCCCACTATTTTTTCTTTTCATTTTCCTTAATTATAGCACAACTTACTATTTTTTGCAGCTTTTTGGGTCCTAAACTTCTGGATCCATTTTGAGGGACTAAAAGACGTTTTTTAGGGAAAAAGGAGGCACCAAAAAAGTCCCAATTTGTTTTCCATATTTCTATTTGGCCTCCTTTTTGAGATCTTCGAAATGAGGTATTATGATCGCCAAATGGAGATCGCATGCCAAAGTTACGACCCTAGGATGTTGATGTACCAACTTACCCAAACAGGGCCCACAGTTTTGTGCTTCATCTACTAGGGTTAGGTTTTTGGATGTTTAGGGTTTTCCATTGTTTCTTAATAAAAAATAAGCCTTTGAGCCTCATTTTTACATAGTTCAGAGGCATGTAGCCGCCACATCTCTTCTCAGAGATAAGCTACCATAGCCCAAGCTAGTTTACTTTTATTTCTTTATGTAAGCATATTTCAGTTCTTTGATATTAATGAACATGGACACGCAAATCAAGAACACTCGGGAGAAGAATATCCAACTCTATCGGGTTGTCAGAGCTGGCCAACTCCTACACCAATGTAAGTGGCTCACCAGGGACCAAGTTCAGCAAAACTTTCCCATTTCATGGAGGTACTCAATGCAATGGGGACCATTTCTTCCTAAGGGGGGAGGATTGATTCATGTGGATATTGGTGGCCACCCTCCTATTCCAATTGGACCCCCACTGTTGTTTCTTTTTAGTTTCCTTAATTATAGCACAACTTACTATTTTTTGTAGTTTTTTGGGTCCTAAACTTCTGGAGCCATTTTGAGGGACTAAAAGAGATCTTTCGGGAAAAAGGAGAGTCCAAAAATATTCTGAATTGGTTTACATATTTTTATTTGGCATCCTCTTTGAGATCTTAGAAACAGGGTATTATGATCACCAAATGGAGATCGTATGCCAAAGTTACAACCCCAGGAAGTTTATGTACCAATTTACCCAAATAGGGCCAACAATTTTGGTGCTTCATCTTCTAGGGTTAGGTTTTTGGATGTTTAGGGTTTTCCATTGTTTCTCAGTAAAAAATAGGGCTTTGAGCCTCATTTTAACATAGTTCAAAGGCATGTAGCCGCCACATCTCTTCTCAAAGATAAGATACCATAGCCCAAGCTAGTTTAATTTTATTTATGTATGAAAGCATATTATAGTCCTTTGATATTAATGAAATGAAGTTTTATTTCTGTTGCATCTCTGTGTATATGGGTATTTATTTATTTTGTTGCATTCGTGCATAAGTCAAGATTAGTGGTATCAAAGCGGTCTTCTCTTTCTCTATTTTTATTTTCATGTCCCCAACGAGGTCAGAGTATAAGGAGTTAGGGATTTATCTAGTTGAACATTTCCAAGACCAGCCTGAGAAAACCTAATGGCCTCCCATGGTGGAAGAAAAGAAAGACGAGGGGGCAAGAGATCCTTTCAAAATACTACTTGAGGAAGCCCTCGGGTGATAGAGGAATACAATGATGGATAACTTTCCCCATATCCTTAAACATCTATCCATGGGAAACACATCTTCATCACACTGCCACTCTGGAGGCACCACTTCTTTTACGGTACAAGTTAACTTTGATATTCCCATATTTGAGGAATAGATAGATGCAGAAATCATAGATAAATGGTTAAATTTTTTGGGAAGATATTTTTCAGTTCATGACTTTTCCAATCGGGAAAATATTAATTTTCACTTTTCAAAGCTGCCCCACACGTCAAGGACTGGTGGGAAACCTATTGTGAACAAAAGAACAAGAGGGAATCCTCACTGTTTTCAGTCGCACCCACTTGGAATTCTTTCTGAAACGCCATCAAGGAACAATATTAACATGTCGGAAGCTATGAAGATAAATACATAAAGTGGACCACGATATGACAAGGAAGGGACCAAGATGTGTCAGAGTTTACAAATGTTTTCCATACCCTTCATACGAAGTTGGGTATCAAGTATTCTGAGCGGGATTTGGTACTCAAGTATCCTAAATGTCTACACAAGTACATCCACGATAAGATGGAGTTCGTGTATATATCCTCTCTTGGCATGGCATATCGATACAATGTCAAGATTGAGCATAATTTTAGACATAAGAAGCTAAACTTTGGATCTACAAATCCAAAGCAAGGAAAAGGCGCCCCCAAACCATAGAGAAAAGGACAAATACAAGGCAGGGTGAACCAAGACAACCCATCGAAGCCACAAGCAAATAACAACACCACGAAGTCAAAGAAGGACACAGGAAAATGGTGTGAGTTCCATAAGAGCTCCACTCACAACACATGTGAGTGATGGTCCAAGAAGTCACTAGTGGCTGAGTTCAAGGATTCCAAATTGGACGCATGTTCTGACTGTGAGTCAGAACCTGACAAGGGGAATGAAAAATGGAATCAAAGCATTGACATGTAGCCCAATGCCACCATTTCCACCAATAAGATCCAGAATAATGAGCCTAAAGATCCAAAGGAGGGGGAACGCCTCTTCCACTCAAAAATGTGGGTTAAGGGTTCTCCACTGCAGTTCATTGTCAAGAGAAGGAGTCAAAAGAACCTCATTTCAGTAGAGGTCGTGAAGAGGCTAGGCCTATGAACTATAGGACATCCGTAGTCATACACGATCGGGTGGCTTCACCAAGGACAAGATCTCTGCATCAGCCAACAGTGCCTCTTTCCCTATATCATCAAGCCCTTCATGAATGAGGTACTGTGTGATGTTTCTCCTCTTGAAGTTTGTGATGTATTATTACGAAAAACATACTTATTGAAGCAACATGTTACGTATGAGTCTAGACCTTTCTTTGTGATTATTACTTTGGGTGATAATTTGTACAGGATACCAGAGGTAGCCCCACCTACTGCCATATCTTTGATCACTGCAAACAAATTCGATAATATCATTTCACAAACCAGGAAATTAGGTTTCCTTATTATTCGCCCTTAGGAAAAGAATAAGGTTGTGGCCATAGCTTCCAGACAGAGCTCCTCTGCATAGCAACAGTAGATAAACAAGGTCGTGGAGGAGTACAGGGACATTTTCACCTCACCTACAGGGGTACCTTTGCACTGTCAGGTCAAGCACTCCATCGATCTAACCCTCGGCGCACCGTTACCAAATGGACCAATCTATCAATGCTCTGTTCTAGAGAATGATGATTTCAAGAGGTAGATTTAGGATTTGTTGCAAAAATGGAACATCAGCCCAATCTCATCACCATGTGGGAGCTTGATTGTACTGGTACAGAAGAAGTACGGTACTTGGAGACTTTGTATTGACTAACAGGAGCTGAACAAGATCACTGTACAGAATAGGTAACCAAACTCGTGGATTGATGACCTTCTAGACTAGCTCAAGGGGGTCAAATATTTTAGCAATATTGACTTGAATTTCGATTATCACGAGGTTCCTATCAAACCCTCCAATGTGTGAAAGATTGCCTTCAAATCCAAGAAGGACCTTTTCGAATGTTTGGTCATGCCTTTCAGTTTGACGAATGCCCTTGAAAACTTCATGAGATTTATGGATGACATCTTTTGACCCTTCACCAATGCATTCTTGGTGGTGTTTTCAGATGACATCTTGATCTTCAGCTAGAGTTGGGAAGAGCACCTCCACCATATTTGACAATTCCTTCAAACCCTGCGACAACAGAAGTTGTGTGCCAATTTGGAGAAATGCATTTTTGGCATGACCTAGGTTCAATATATGGGGTACATCATTTATGAGCAAGGTGTGCATGTGGATCCATCCAATATACAGTTCATTCAGGATTGGTTAGCCCCAACCACTCTAACTGAGCTCTGCAGCTTCCTAGGTCTTTCCAATTTCTATCACAGGTTCGTGTTGGGGTTCTTTCGTATTGCAAAGTCAAAGAAATGTTCTTTTGGTCTGAATCCTAATAGAAGGTATTTGTCGAGTTGAAACATCACCTCTACTCTACACCAGTGCTCACATTACCAGACCTATAGGAACCATTTCAGATCAAGACAAATGCCTCTCACTATGCTATTTGTGCAATTCTTACTCACCGGGGGCATCCAATGGCATATCATAGTGACCCACTTTGAGAAAATGTCCAAAACTATCCCACCTATGATAAAGAGATGTATTCCATTCTGCAAGCCTACCTACAATGGAAGCATTATATTCTGGCGAAGGAAACGGCCATCCACACAGACCATTGTCCCCTGCAGTTCCTATAAACACAATGGAAGTTGCAAAACGATCACTATCAAAAATGGTCCACATACCTGCAACAATTCCATTTGAACATTAAGTACAAGAAGGACAGCTCCAACAATGTTATAGACTACATTAGCTGACCACCATTCATGGCGTTGACCACTATGCTCAACTCTTATGGGCACGAGACTACGAGGTGGCTGCATCTTTACAAGATTGATCCATAATTTGGCAGGATATACTAGACACTCTTGGAAGGTAAGGAACTTCCAAATTTTCACCTCCAAGATGCATTGTTATGCCACCTGGGACACATCTATGTTTCTTCAAGCGAGCATGCCAAGTTGATTTGGAAGGTGCACTACAGTTGGGTCGCCAGACATTTCAGGGTAGAAAAACAGTGGCTATGCTACAGAAGTATTTTGATTGGCCGAACCTTCAATAGGATGTTGGGAAGTACATAAAATCCTACACTGCCTGCAACATTGCCAAACTTACCATCAAGAAGAAAATCCTATATACTCCTTTGATTACTCCTAGTCGACCTTGGGAATCCATATCCATGGATTACATGTCTATCCTTCCTTCTACTAGCATGGAAATGACTGTGTTTTTCGTGGTCATCGACAAATTCAATAAGATGGTCATTCTGGTGGCCTACAAGAAGAGTATCATAGTAGAAGCCACTACTAAGTTGTTCTTTGAACAAGTGTGGGTACATTTTGGTATCCCATAGTCCATTATCTCATATTGAGATAGCAGGTTCCTAAGTACATTTTGGACAAGTCTCTGGTCAATGTTGGATATTGAGCTCACTGAGTCCATGGCTTTCCACCCCCAAATGGATGGCCAAACAGAGGTCATCAACAAGAGATCATACAAATTCTGCGTATGTACAACTCGAAGCACCCACGCACATGTGATGAAAGCCTCCCATGTGTCCAACACATCTACAACAGATCTCTCCATAGCTCAACTGGCCACAACCCCTTTCAGGTTGGGGGTGGGGTTCGACTCATGTACAGTCTGAAGCTGATAGGGCTAACAACTTCATTTAGCACATTCATCAAATCCGCTAATAGGTCCATGACATATTGCACAGAGCCAATGCTAAGTACTAGGAGTGTCATGATTAGCATTGGGTGCCACACAAGTTCTAGGTGGGTGAAAAAGTTTGGTTACATTTACAGAAGGAGTGCCTCGTTGTGCCCCACTGCAAGCTTCGCCCACTCTGATATGGGCCTTACACCATCACTAAGGTTGTACAAGACAATTCTTACGAGATCAGCATTCCACCATTCCTTGGCCTATACCCAATGTTCAATGTGGACCACCTTCAACCATACTTTCCACCATTACTGGACACATCAAACATTACAGAACAACTCACACCAACGGATTTAAACACAAACAATATGGAACAAGCCACAACTGATTGAATCATGGACACACAGATCAAGGACACTTGTTAGTAGAAGATACAACTTTAACAGGTTGTCAAAGATGGCTAACTCCTGCACCAAGGCAAGTGGGTCACCAGTGACCAAGTTCAGCAAAAGTTTCCCCATCTCAAGGAGGCACTCAACGCAATGGGGAACATTAACTCCAAATGGGGGAGGACTGATCCAGGTTGATATTGATGGCCACCCACCTATTCCACTTGGACACCCAACACTTTTTCTTTTAAGTTTCCTTAATTGTAGCACAACTTACTATTTTTGGCAGTTTTTCAGGTCCTAAACTTCCAGAGTCGTTTTAACGTTCTAAGAGATGTTTTTTGGGAAAATAGAGAAACTAGAAAAGTCCCAATCAAAAATAAGTTACTATCTTTCAGCCTCCTCTTCTATATCTTCAAAACAAGATATTATGATAGCCAAACAGAAATTGTATGCCAAAGTTACTACCCCAGGAAGTTGATATACCAATTTACCCAACCGAGGCCCACAGTTTTGGCGCTCCATCTCCTAGGGTTAGGTTTTTCGATGTTTATGGTTTTCCATTGCTTCTTAATAATAAATAGGCCTTTGAGGCTCATTGTAATAAAGTTCAAAGGCATGTGGCCACCACATATCTTCTCAGAGATAAGCTACCATCGCCTGAGCTAGTTTACTTTTATTTTTGTATGTAAGCATATTTTAGTTCTTTGATATTAATGAAATGAAGTTATATTTCTTATTTATCTCTTTGTATATGGGTATTTCTGTATTTTTTTGCATTCCTGCATAAGTCTGGATATGTGGTATCAGAGCATTCTGTTCTTTCTTTATTTTTCTTTGCATGTCCCCAACGAGGTTAGGGTATAAGGAGTTAGGGCTTGATCTGGTTGAAACTTTACAAGACTAGCCACGCAAAACGTGATGGCATCCCATGGCAGAAGAAGACAAATATGATGGGGCAAGAGATCTTTTCAATATACTACTCAAGGAAGCTCTCGAATGACAGAGGAACGTGATGATGGATAACTTTGCCCAGATCCTTCGATGGCTACCCACAGGCGACGCATCTTCATCCAACAGCCACTCTAGAGGTGCCACTCCTTTTAAGGTACAAGTTAACTTTTACATTCCCATATTTTAGGTCCAGATAGATGAAAATGTCATAGATAAATAGTTAAATATTTTCAAAAGATATTTTTCATTTCACGGGTTTTCCAATCAGGAAAAGATTTCTTTTTCACTTCTCAAAGCCATCTGACACGTCAAGGACTGGTGGGAAATGTACTGTGAACAAAAAGATGAGAGGGAATCCTCGCTGTTTTCAGTTGCACCCACTTGTAATTATTTCTGAGACGCCATCAAGGAACACTATTACCCTATTGGGAGCTATGAAGATAAATACATAAAGTGGACCACACTATGGCAGGGAATGGAAAAAGATGTGTTGGAGTTTACAAATGTTTCCATACCCTTCGCACGAAGCTTGGTATTAAGGATTTTGAGCGGAATTTGGTACTTAAGTACCGCGGTTGTCCACAAAAGTACATCCAAGACGAGATGGAGTTCCTATACATCTCTTCTCTTGGCACGGCATATCAATACGTTGTCAAGATTGAGTCGAAGTTTAAACAAAAGAAGCGAGACTTTGGATCTGCGAATCTGAAGCAAGGAAAAGGCAGCCCCAAACCATAAGGAAAAGGACAAATCCAAGGCAGGGCAACCCAGGACAACCCGACGAAGCCAAAAGGAAAGAACAACACCACGAAGATAAAGAAGGACACAGGAAAATGATGTGAGTTCCATAGGAGCTCCATTCTCAACACAAGTGAGCATTGGGCCAAGTAGTCAGTAGTGGCCGAGCTGAAGGCTTTTGATTCAGACACATGTTCTGACTCTGAGTTAGAAACTAACAAGGGGAATGAAAAAGGGAAGCATATCATTGAAATAGATCCCAGTGCCACCGTGGCCAACACTAAGATCAAGAAGAATGAGCCTGAAGATCTAGAGGAAGGGGAATGCCTCTTCCTAACAAATGTGGGTTAAGGGTTCGCCATTGTAGTTCATTCTCGACAGTGGGAGAAAAAAGAACCTCATTTCATCAAAGTTCGTGAAGCGGTTAGGCCTACCAACTACAACAAATCTGCAACCATACACCATCACGTGGCTTCACCAAGGAAGATATCTTCACATCACCCAGCAGTGACGCCTTCCCTATAGAATCAAGCCCTTCATGGATGAGGTATTGTGTGATGTTTCTCCTCTTGAATTTTGTGATCAATCATTAGGAAAACTATACATGTGTAAGTGGTATGTTGTATATGATTCTAGACCTCGCTCTATGAATATTACTTTGGGTGATAATTTGTATAGGATACCGAAGGTAGCCCCACCTACCACCATCTCTTTGATCACTACAAAGAAATCTAGTAGGATCCTTTCCAAGACCAAGAAAATTATTTTCCTGATGATTCACCCTCAAGACAAGAAGAAGGTTGTCACCACAACTTCTAGACAAGCTACTCTACACAACAGCAGCAAATAGAAGAGGTCATGGAGGAGTACAGGGACAATTCTGCCTCACCTATAGGGGTACCTCTGCACAGTCGAGTCAATCACTCCATCGATCTAACCCCGAGCATGCCACTACCCAATGGATCGATATATTGACACTCTATTCTAGAGAACAATAAGATCAAGAGGAAGATTAAGGGGATATTGTAGAAAGGGAACATCAGACCAAGCTCATCACCCTGTGGGAGCCAGATTTTATTGGTATAGAAGAAGGACGGGACCTAGACAGAACAAGATCATCGTCTAGAATAGATACCCAATCCCATAGATTGACCTTCTGGAGTAGATCAATGGGGCCAAATATTTTAGCAAGATGGATTTGAAGTTTGGTTATCACCAGGTGCCTATCTAACCCTCTGATGTGTGGAAGACTGACTTCAAATCTAAGGAGGGCTTTTTCGAATGGTTGGTCATGGATTTCAGGTTGATGAATGACCCTGCAACCTTCATGATATTGATGGAAAACATCTTGTGACCCTTCACTAATGCATTCATGGTGGTGTCTTTAGATGACATCTTGATCTTCAGCCAGAGTTGGGAAGATAACCTCCACCATATTCAATAGGTCCTTCAAACCATGTGACCGCACAAGTTGTGTGCCAATTTGGAGAAATCCACTTTTGGACCCAGGTTCAATATCTGGGGTACATCATTGATGAGAAAGGTGTCCATGTGGACCCAGCCAAGATACACATCATTTGGGATTTGTCATCCCAAACCACTCTAACAAATCTCCATAGCTTTGTGGGTCTTACCAATTTCTATCGCAAGTTCGTGTTGGGGTTCTCTCATATCACTTGGCCTTTAAGTCAAGTTATCAAGGATGGATCAAGAGAAAAGTTATTTTGGTCTGAAATACAAAAGAATTCATTTTCCGTGTTGAAGCATCGCCTCTGTTGTGCACCAGTGCTCACATTACCAGACCTGAAACAACCATTTGAGATTAAGACAGATGCCTTCGACTATGCTATTGGTACAGTTCTTACTCAGCAAGGGCATCCAGTGGCATATCACAGTGAGACACTTTTAGACATATTCTAAAATTATCCCACCTATTTCAAAGAGATGTATTCCATTGTACAAGCCTACTGACAATGGAAGCATTACATTATGGGGAAGGAAACGGTCATCCACACAGACCACTGACCCCTGCAGTTCATACAGACACAAGGGACATTGTAGAATCATTGTCATCGAAAATGTTCCACATAACTACAAAAGTTCCATTTGAACATTAAGTACAAGAAGGGAAACACCAACAATGTTGCAGATTTCCTTAGTCGACCACCAGTCATGGTGCTGACCACTATGCTCGAATCTTGTGGGCACGAGACTACGGGGTGGTCGCATCTTTACAAGAGGGATCCATAATTTGGCAGCACACACCAGACACTCTTGGAAGGTAAGAAAGTTCCAAATTCTCACCTCTAGGATGCAATGTTATGCCACTTGGGACACATTTGTGTTCCTTCAAGTGAGCATGCCAAGATGATTTTCGAGGTGCACTACAGTCGGGTCGTGGACATTTCAAGGTATGGAAAACAGTGGCAGTGTTGGAGAAGTATGTTTATTGGCCAAACCTTCGACGGGATTTTGGGAAGTACATCATATTCTGCATTGTCTGCATCATTACCAAGTTGACCATCGATAAGAAACGCCTATATACTCCTCTGCCTAATTCTAGTCGGCCTTGGGAATCAATCTCCATAGATTACATGTTGAGCCTTCCTTCTACTAAGCATGGTAACGACTGTGTTTTCGTGAACGTCGATAGATTCTTTAAGATGGCCATTCTGGCGGCTTGCAAGAAGAGTATCACAACAAAACCCACTGCTAAGCTCTTCTTTGAATGAGTGTGGGTACATTTTGGGATCCCATAGTCCATTATCTTAGATCAAGACAACAGGTTCCTAGGTACATTTTGGTCAACTCTCTAGTCGATGTTGGATAGAAGGGTCACTAAGTCCATGGATTTCCACCCACAAACTGATGGCCAAACAGAGGTCATCAAAAGGATAATCATACACATTATTATAATGTACAACTCAAAGAATCCACACACATGGGATGAAAGACTCCCCTATGTTTAGCACACCTACAACAGAGCTCTCCATAGTTCAACTGGCCACAACCCCTTTGAGGTGGGGTTGGGATTATAGCCAATACGTTCCATTGATGTGGTGATACCAATTGCAACTACTCAGACAGATTCGGCTCATGTCCAGTCCAAAGTTGATAGGGCTAACAGCTTTATTGAGCCCATTCAACACATCTTCCAGCAACTCTATGACATATTGGACAGAGCCAATGCTAAGCACAAGCACAAGCAATGCCAATCCTAGAATTTGATGGGTCAGTTAACAAATTAGGGGCAGGAGCAGGAGTGTGGGTGCACAATAAACAAAACAGTCATGCAGAGGGTAGAGCCTACAGACTAAACTTCAGATGTACCAACAATATGGCTGAATATGAGGCCCTCCTACTAGGCCTCAAGTTGGTAAAATCCCTACAAGCTATTAGAGTATCAATCCTCGGGGATTCAGACTTAGTTATCCAACAAATCAAAGGCAATTTTGTTACCAATGATAAAAGACTCAGGTCTTACAGATCTGTTGCTTCTGAGATACTAAAGTCTCTTACCGAGTTCCAAATTACCAAAGTTCCTAGGGCTCAGAACCTTCATGCTCATAGTCTAGCCATGTTTGCAAGTACCTGCAAGCTACCTTTTGACCCCCATCACTGTTTTACAGCTGAAGTAAAACACAGACCATCAGTCCCAAACAACATAAAGGACTGGTAGGTATTTGACAATGACACACAAATCAACAATTTTCTGACTTTACAAGAAGAATTTTCAGGTCTGAATATAGATACTGAGCCAGCAAGTCAATCACAAATACTTCAGTCAGAAAATCAATCACAAATACACAGTGAACACAACAGTCAAGTGCTTTCACCCAAAACAGCCAATCAAATGCTACATCCTACAATCTTCAACCAACACAACATTCAAGAAATCCAACAGGTTGAATATGAGGAAACACCTGAGGATGAAACTGAGGTGATACAGTTAAAGAACAATTTTCTGCCCATAGGCTTAGCCCCTTTGGAAGACATTTTTGATTCCAATGATGTCCCCAATAAACCGAAATTTGAACCCCTAAACACTACCATTGAGGAGCATAACATAGGGACAGTTCAACAGCCTAAAATCATAAAACTGTCCGCTGCATTACCACCTGATCAAAAGCCCAAATACATTGACCTTTTTAAGGAGTTTCAAGATGTGTTTGCATGGAGTTATGAGGACCTCAAATCCTATGACACCTCTGTGATACAACACACTATCCCATTACAGCCAAATCAGAAACCCTTTAAACAGAAACTCAGGATAATTAACCCTATGTTCCTCCCAGCAATGGAACAAGAGGTGAAAAAAATGTTCAAAGCAGGCATTATAGCACCAATTAGATTTTCTGATTGGGTTTCAAATTTGGTTCCCACAAGGAAGAAAACTGGGGAAATCAGGCTCTGTGTTGATTTAAGAAACCTCAACCAAGTATCACTAAAGGATAACTATCCCCTACCAAAGATGGATCACATCCTGCAGAGAGTGGTGGGGTCATCAAGAATTTCCTTGCTTGATGGCTTTTCAGGCTTCAACCAGATCTTAGTCCATCCTGATGATCAGGACAAAACTGCATTTACAACCCCATGGGGAACCTTTAAATATGTTTAAATGCCTTTTGGCTTGAAAAATGCAGGGGCCACTTTCCAGAGAGCAATGGACATTGCTTTTGCTAAAGAAATTCATGACTTCCTAATCATCTATTTGGATGATCTCACACCATTCTCAAAATCTGACCAAGACCATTTGAAACATTTGAGACAGATATTTATAACATGCAGGAAATATGGAATCTCTCTGAACCCCAAAAAATCCATTTTTTGGTCTAGAGGAAGGGAAATTACTGGGTCACATTATCTCCAAAGAGGGTATCAGAATTGACCCAGACAGAATCCATGCTATCCAACACATGCCCCATCCCAGGAATATAAAAGAATTACAAGCCTTTTTGGGAAAAATCAACTTTTTGAGAAGATTTATCCCAAACCTGGCTGAGCTAAGCAGATTGCTTAACAGCATGTTGAAAAAGGATTCCAAAGTCAAATGGACAGTGGAGGCTAAACAAGCTTTTGAAAGCATCAAATTTGCCCTTACCCAAACCCCTGTTCTAACTAGCCCTCAGTTTGATAGAGACTTCATCATATTCTCTTTTGCTTCTGAACATACAATTGTTGCAGTTTTATTACAGAAAGATGACCTAGGAAATGAAAAACCGATTGCTTTCTTTAGTAAAGCTCTCAGAGATGCACCTCTCAAGTATCAGATCATGGAAAAACAAGCCTATGCTTTGGTCAAAGCTATTAAGGACTTTAGGATTTATATCCTCTATTCCCATATAATAGCCTATGTGCCAAGCCCAATTGTCAAGGATATACTCACACAAGAAAACTTGGAGGGTAGAAGAGGCAAATGGATTGCAAATATTTTGGAATTTGACATAGAAATAAAACCTACAAAACTCATAAAAGGGCAGGGCTTAGCCAAATTAATGTCTGAAACAAATTTCCAAGCCCTAGACATTAACCAACTGGACAGTGATTCGGAACTGGCGACTCCAAATATCAGTGTAGCCTTTGAGCAATCCCCCTGGTATTCTGATATCTGCTATGTGTTGCAAAACCTGTGTGCTCCCCCAGGACTGTGTAGAACTAAGTGTAGGTTTATAAAAATGAAAGCCTTAAAATTCTGTGTCATGGAAGAAAATCTGCTTTGGAGAAATCATGAGGGCATCTTGCTAAATTGTCTGATTGAAAGTGAGGCCAACAAAATCATGGAAGAGTTTCATGCAGGAGACTGTGGTGGGCATCTATATTGGAAATCCACTGTGAACAAGATACTTAGAGCTGGATACTATTGGCCCACTATTTTCTCTGATGTCAAGAGATTTACTACTGCATGTCATAAATGTCAAGTGTTTGAAGGAAAGAGACAATTGTTGCCGCTACCCCTAAGGCCTATTGCAAAAGAGAGACCATTTCAGCAATGGGGCTTGGATTTCATTGGAGAAATCAATCCCTCGTCTTCAGGCCAACATAGATGGATTCTGACAGCAACAGACTATTTCACAAAGTGGATTGAAGCAATCCCATGCAGACAGGCAAATGACTCCACCATCATACAATTTCTGGAAACAAATATCCTTGCTAGATTTGGATGCCCTGACAAAATAATAACAGACAATGCTGCTGCTTTCAGATCTAAAAAGATAATCAGCTTCTGCCATAAATTCCACATTACTTTGGGCCACTCTACTGCATATTATCCCCAGGGCAATGGTTTGGCAGAATCATCAAATAAAAGCTTGGTAAATATGATCAAGAAAATATTAGAGGAGAACAAGAAAAATTGGCACAAGAAACTTGTCAATGCCTTATGGGCAGATAGATTAACAACCAAGAGATCAATTGGGGTCAGCCCATATGAGTTAGTCTATGGTTTAGAGGCCAAGTTCCCCTCATCACTAGGGATACCTGCTATGAAGATACTCCAAGAAAGCCAAGCTGAGCCCAATGATATGCAAATAAGAGTAAATCAGATTATATGTTTGCAGCAAACCAAAGACCAAGTTTATAACAGAGTCCAAGTCCTACAAGAAAAGCTAAAAAAGGCTTTTGATAGAAGAACCAAGGCTGAGGATTTCAACATAGGTGACAAAGTTCTCAAGTGGGATTCAAGGAGAGAGAACAAGGGAAAGCATGGAAAGTTTGATTCCCTTTGGAGAGGACCATTCCTCATACAAGCAGTACAAGGAAATAATACCTACTTCCTTGGAAATCTAGACAAAACTGGCTTAGATGAAGGGCCTGTCAATGGCAGGATGCTCAAGCACTATTTTGACTACCTCCCATAAAAGCAGAAGGCCTGCTCTTGTACATAGTTTGTTGTATATAGACTTTGTATTTGTTGTATATATTGTTATTTCTAAAGCATAAGAATGAGGTCATTTCAAGGGACATTGCAGATACTAGGAAGGACTGAAATGCATCATGTATTTTCAATACATCATTCTACATTTTGAGGAATCTGAGGTGACAGAACTCCAATGTTTGAAAAGCAGTAACTAAAGGGCCAAGGCATACTGACCTGCTGTTCTTGGTCTTTCAAGGAGAAAAACCATCCCCATGTGGAGCCACTGTTGGATACCTATACCAATAGATTTCATATTTCATGATTGGCAAATACTAGTGCCAAATATGCCCCATTTTGCTACCACAAAAGTTCCATACTTACTAGAAAAGAGAATGTGTATATATGCCTGCATATTCACAAAAGTTTTATGGATGACCCAACAGTCTAATCTGGATCATGCCATGTTTTCAATTTATGTTGTAGAATAGAGAAAGAAATCTATTCAAACTGTTTAATCTTGGTAGATCAGTAGCTAGGTAGAGAAAGTAAGGTTTCCAACTGCTTAATCTGGGGCCTTGGAAGGAATAAGAGTAGCATTAGATAGGAAATGTAAACAAAAAAGCCAATGCAAAAGAAAAGGCACACAAAGGGTTTGCAAGTCCAAGTGCACCCTCCAAGAAGGAATAAAAAATGTTAGGCAAACTAGCTGGGTAGGTAGATGGGGTTGCAGAAGTGGTGTTTCTTCCAAGATCAAATTGGCTAACCATGCACAAGCAAAGTAACACAGTGGAGCATGACTAACTTCCTTTTTCCATTTGTATATCACTCATTACTAACACCCCTTCACAAGTTGTGTACATAAGAGAAACTTAAAGCTTTATGATGGTTCTTATGGCCTTTGAAAGCCACATTTCTTGTGCAAAATTCTTTTCATTTTGATCTACTCTTGACTCTAAGTTGTTTTCAAGAAAACTTGGTTGTACTGATCCTCATCCATATTTTCCCCCCATATTAACAGCTAACTCTATTATTTAGCTCCCTATACTTCATTTTCCCTATTATTATAACACCATGGTGTATAAACCTCACATATAGTATAAATATCCCCTCCTTGGCACTATAGCCATAATTTCTACTTCCTGGGAATTGAATTAACATTTGGTTAAGGTCAAGAACCCATGTTCAACCCCTTTTCTCCATCTGAACCCATCCCCCTACCCAAGTCTCCATTTTTGCCTAAAAAACCCTTAAAGAAACCCTTTTTGACCCCCTAAACCATTAAAGGGTGGAAATATCATGAAAATATACCTACCCCGCCTTATCCTAAGGTCGAGAGCCGATTTGCGCCTTTTTATATAACTTCACCAGAACCCTCTTTTCCTATAGTTTTGCCCTCGTATACTTTGTAGAAAAATTTTGCATGAAATTGTTTGTTTTCACCATTTCCTAATGTTGGCAGACAAATTTGATTTTTGCAAACAAAACCATCCAAAACCTTTGAAAATCATCCATGAAGCGGAGGGTCCCGCCGGGCGCGCCTGTCAAGAAATATGATTTTTAAACCCGCCCACTCACTGCTATCACCCGTGCAATTAATCGACCCGATGACCGTCTGATCTCAGCTTTACCAGATCTATGGTTAGCATCAATTTCGGAGGGGCCCGACGTCCGACCATTAACAAAGATGGAAGTTATTTGCTGTGCTGGTCCATTACCCGACAACCGTCCGATCGCACGCCCGTAGATCAACGGCTCATATGAATTTCGGAAGGCCCCCGACGTCTGACAGATACCTTCCGATATCTGTCAGACGCTTGCGTCACGCGGGGACACGCGTCGCGGCCAAACTCCGTCGGAGCCTCCTCTGACAGATTCCTTGCCGTGCAGGAGGGGGCCCGATATGGCGACACCTGTCCTTCCCACGTCCCCGCCATGCTGTTGTCCACGCCATTGCCACATCCGCCCACCTCGTCCCCCATTCGCCCACGTGGCCGCCACCTCATCGTCCCCATGGACCGGTCTTAGGCCGCCACGTCACCCGATGACGTCCTGCTGACGTCATCCAACCTGGACCCACATGCTGACGTCATGCTGACGTCATTCAAAAAATGCGCCAATAAAGCAAAAAGGCCATATTTTACGGTTTTTTCGCGTTTTTGGTTATTTTCGGTGAAAAAGACCTCTGCGTTGTCTACATGCACACCACGACGAACACTCTACCAGCCAACTTACGACCATCCGCCAAAGCTCAGAGCGCCAACCCAACCGCTACTTCGTCCCAAGCTACTGGTTAAACAGGTATTTGCCCCTTCATCTCCTTGCAAGCTGGTTTTTCACAATTTCTTGTAAAATCCACCTGAACCAGGCATAAAACTGAAATTTTACCGGAAAACCAAGTATATCCTATCTCCCCTGAACAATTTAAGGTTGAATTACATTGGCGGAGCCATTTTTATACTTCAATTCCAGTCAAAACCCTTCTCTGTTCGCGCAATCGTGAACTCATTAAGCTGCTCCTAAATTGCCAAAGGAGGTCTGTTAAACTGCATAAAAAGCCTTCTCGGAAAGCCCAGCACTATCCTATTCTGCTGTATAGCAATCCCGCTGCTTTCTGTTCCTCTCAATTCCATTTTCTCAGTTAGCACGCTCGTCATCTCAAGAAATATTTGAAACAGACATGGATACCCCTTCAGCATCAGTAGCCCTTAATGTTACTCCCTTAAATGCTCCTCAGAGAGAGCTGGACTGGCAAGATTTGGCTGACCTCGATTACCAAATCTCAGAAGATGCCCCATCCAAATGTACATTCCACATTCATCTGCTGAATGAACTCAGGGTTAAACACAGAGATGGAACAGATATCCTTGGCATTTGGGAATCCTCCCTCCCAATCTTCAAGATGCCCCAGGTCAACCAGTTCCCTGACCTCATCCACTTGTGTGCTGTCTGTTATGATCCTATGCAGAGGGCTGTAATCAACCCTCAAGGTGCAGTTGTATTTTACACCACCCCTGAGGCCGTCAGGGAGATGGTCCAATTCAAAGCTCAAAGGAAATTAGTTCCTTTATCCCTGCTGGACCTAATCAATCAAGGGGCCAAGATACTCACAGAGGTAGAGATCCTGAAATTGAATCAGTGGTTTATTAAAAAATCCGATACAGTGCTGCATCCTCCCATCTTTGATGGTTATTTAAATCAACTGGGCCTGGACCTAGCATACATGATAAGCTCAGTGCTGGGGTATAAATCAATGGAATTCATAGAGGAAACTGTGCTAGTCATGATGACAATGTTCACCCCTGGTAAGGCCCCCATTTGCTATGACTATGCTACATATATCTCTGACAAGATACATGAGCAATTTCTACATTTATCCAGGGAGAGGGTGTTCAGATACACCTCATATATTTATCATCTCATTCTTTATCACCAATATGAGAAGTTCTCCTTTGAAATCAAGAGAACAGATGCAGCAGGAAACCCAAGATCAGTGGTATACTGGAGCTCAGTCTTCCACATCCTTGCATATTCACCTTATACATATTCTGAGTTCATAGACTTATTCATTCATCCAGCCTTGTCTCTGCTCTTGACAGCACCCCCTCCAAGACTCTCTGATGAAATGCAGAGGATTCTGCAACTGTCCACTGCCTACAACATAGGAGATTGGTACTTTTACCAGCATCACACTGTGATTAGAATATATGGGTGTGAGCTGCGCCCATACAAGCTACCCAGATTTGTGCCCATGAGGCTCTTTGCCTTGGAGTATTTCAGGCAATTCGGCAATGCCGATCAGGTGCACTTTGCAGGAAAAGGTAAAAAGGCACAACTCAAAGTTAGAAACCAGCTTGGCCATTTCATCCTAAACAGAAGAGAGGGATGGAAAGAAGCAGATAGGATGTTGGAAGGCCTTGGCCTAAAACAAAGCTTCCTTTGGAAGCCTTATGACCCCAACGGCTTTATATCCTTGAGAAGACAGAAATGCAAGCTCTCTAGCTATGAGCATGAGAGCATGTTCCACATTCTGAGACATGCTAACCAACCGAAGTGGAGAAGAAACATCCTAGAAGAGCTTGTGTCTCAAGAAGAGCTAGTTGAAAGGGCTAGAAGGCATTTATTAAAAATGGCTGACTTGGAATGTCCTTCTCAGGTGGCTGCTCTACCAAATCCTCAAACAAGAGCATCTGCTTCACCCTCTGCAACACAACAAGAGGCAGTACAAGCTACCAATCAAGGGCAGAGTAAGGACAAGGATAAAGTAATGGAGGAACAACAGGGCCAACAGGGCCAACAGGACCAACAACAACAGGGCCAACAGGGCCAACAGGACCAACAACAACAGGGCCAACAGGGCCATCAACAGCAGCCCCAGCAGGAACAGCAACAAGCAAACCAACAGGGTCAAGGGAAGCAGAAAGGAGAGGCCCAAACATTTACCCAAGAAAAGACAACATCAATGGTGCCTCCTAGACAGGATTCCAGGGTAGACTCCTCCATCCTCCAAACCCCTCAAAGGGAGGATATTAGCAGAAAAAGAGAGAGGGAAACCCCCCTCACCGAAACATCAGATAAGCGGCAAAGATTGAATCCCTTCTCAGAGGAGGAGATGCAAAGTGTGGAGACTTCTGCGAGCTCCCTGCAGCAGGAGCAAGATAAGGCAGCACTAGGAGAGGTGAGCTCCTCGGGGCAACAGCAGAACACAGCTGCAGCTATAAAAGAACAGTTTAAAGAGGCCAAACAAAGGAGTGAGCCAATAAAAATTCGGCTTTACAATCACTTGTTAAATATGGCTCCTACAAATCAGCAAAGGCTCATGGCTGCCTTTGATGTGCAAGAAGGCAAGATGACCATGAGCCACTTCACTCCTACAGTGCAGCAACCACAAACAGCTACAGATTATATCAGGACTAATTTGGAAGTCCTCTCAAAAGACATCCACCCCATAGATCAGATTGAGCTTCACAAACAGACGAGTGAGATGGTCTATGCCACTCTGGCAGACAAGACCTTGATTAATTACAGGCTGCAGAATAGCCTAAACAACATTGCGACACAGCTTGAGTTGGAGAAGGCATCCTCCCAAGCTAAAGATAACAGAATCAAGGCACTAGAAGAAATAATCATAGAGTTTGGGCATGACCCCAATGACGTTAAGGCAGTACAACAAGTCCTTAAACTGAGGGATGCAGACATGGCTGCAATAAAAAAGAAATTGAAGATCCCCCCAACTCTACACCCACAAACAGATGAGGTTGCCCAGCAGAGGAAAGAAAAGGATGCAGCTTCATTATTGATGACATTAGACAAGGAGCTGATAGAAACACAGGAAAAGCTGCAAGATACATATACCACATTGGAAGCAGCATTACAAGGGAGGGAGGCAGGGCAATCTTCCAAGCTGCCTACAGAAGCAATAAACCTTGAGGCGACCCCTCAAGATACTGTCCCTCCAAAGCAACAGGCACAACAGGATGCTCCAGGCACCTCAGCACCAACAACAGAGCAGGCTGAGAGCCTGGACATGCAGAAGCTGAGGCAAGAAATACAGGTGCTGGAGGCTCAGATGTCAGAACTCAGCCAAGCCCAGGACAACTTAGCAAAAATAAATGAAAAATATGATAAGTCTAAGCAAAATGTGGCTGAGAGGGAAAGAGAAGTAAAAGCTCTGAAGAAAAGAATTGCAGAGCTAGAAAAGGAGCTCAGTTTTTATAAAGTTACAGCAGATCTTAAACAAGTTATCTGGACCACCATTGGACAATCAATAACTAACCAATGGGAGTACATTGAGGCCATATATGAGCAAGTGGCACTCATTAGTAGAGCAAGAAAATAACTACACAGAGCAAGGGCATCTCTAGGCAATATGCCTAAGATTGCCCCCAAGATGATTGAAGTGCTCAATTACAGGACAAGTTCCCAGCTGGTGAGAATGGGAATTGGAAACAGGACTGAAACAATCTCTTTACTCAAAAGAGTCCTAACAATGAAGAACCTAATTCAAAGCCTGGACAGAAGAATCCAGGATATGCAAGCTGACATAAATAAATTCCAGAATAGGTTCTTGGCTCTGCAGGACAGAGGGCTCCCCAGCTTGTTAGAATCGGGGAAATTACTCTCCCATGACAAATATGTCAAGAGGGTAAGCAGTTTTGCAGCAATACAGATTGCTGAGGCACCAAGTACATCTTCAGGAGCAGGCCCAGTAATAGGGCAAATTCTTTTTGAAAGATTAGATAATTTGTTTTTTATTAGAAATGAAGTCACACACTTATTTGATGAGCCCCCTCACTTCTATAAATATACAGAGGCTGATGAGACCTTGGGGTCAATTTTGAAACATCAGCTGCCTCCTCTAGACACATGGCAGGAATTAATAGGTTTGCTTTTGAATCAAAGTTAAGAAATCACATCTTTCTCTTCAGCAAAAGGTTTGTATTACATACACAGCTGGACAAAAGATACATCAGCAGGTATGAAGACGCTGAGCCAACTCAGCATAGGTACTTGGCCGCAACGACAGCATCAGCAAGCACAGGTGGCAGGGCCAAGAAGACACAGGAAAGTGACAATTGCACAACACATCATTCAGCAGTTATGATAAAGCCACTCGACCGACTCCGCAAACCCCAAAGGTCAAAAATTACTCTGACGAGAGTTAAGTGCTTTTATAACTCATTTAAGATTGTAATTACTTCTCATCTACAAGCCATGTATGAGTGTAAGAAGATATTTTCCTCTCAGATGACTCAATGCCTGAGATATTTTTGTATTAGACTTCTATATATTCCCCCTCACATTTGTTAGCAGGGGTTGGACTCCGGATGTAAGAAATCTCTTGATATCTCTTATGTTACTCTCATATTGTAAATTCTTCAGACAGCTAATACAAAGAATGATGGGATTTCTCCAAGCATTGTGTCTCTTGATCTCTTGATGGTGTATGGCTCGAAGTTGCAGGATTCCTGTGTATTCCATGGCTCAATAAGTTTTTATCGATACTCTCTGTTACATATATGTTTGTTATACTTTCATATATCATTCATGCTCTCCATGTATTCATTATCTAAATGGCCAGGAAAAAGAATAGTCCCAGGATTTAATCTTTGATTACCCTGAGCTCAATCCTAGCTGTTTCGTATGTTTTCCTCAGTTAAAGTATTTAAAGAGTAATTCTTCAGTGCTACCTTTAATACTATATCATCAAAGTGCTCTGTTATTTCAGGAATTTAAGTAATTGCTCCTAAATAATAGACCTCCTTCACACTACCCAGCTTAGTAAAGAACCCTTAATTTCTCTTTGCTAGTAGTTTTCCATTTCCACTCTCACAATTTACAGTTTGTTTTATGAAATACACACAGGCCCTGTAATTACATCTGCACTTAAGCCAGGATCTCAAGGAAACAACAGCCAAAGACCCCATTGCCCAATGGATTAGTTTTACCTGCAGACAGACTCTAAAACTATCAGAAGCATCCTCCCAACCAAACATTAAAAAAAATAAAAATAAAAATAAAAAATAAAATAAAAATAAAATCAACATTCACTTCATAACTAGCCTAAAACTTCATTAAAACAGTGACAAACCTTACAGAGAGAGCCTCTCTGATTACAGCTGGGCTAGAAGCTGTAGTCCAAAGATTGGTTAGTGGTTACCCCAGCCGTATTCCCTTGGGAGTCATAGGGAACAACCCGGGTGTTAACAGATGGAATGAAGGTTCATTTCTGAGATCAAGTGAAAGAATCGACAAGGAATTTACAAGATCTAATAAAAGACTCTAATTGAAAGGGGATCTGTTTCATTTTTAATGAGCTTGACACAAGAAAATAACTCTACTCATAGGAACTTATTTCATTTTTTAACGAGGTTGACATAGTAAAAGAACTATCATCATAAGAGCTTGTTTCATTTTTTAATGAGCTTGACACAAGAAAAGGAACTTTGCTCCGAATCTTGTTTCATTTTTTAAGGAGATTGACACAGGTAAATGAACTCTCCTCCGAAAACTTGTTTCATTTTTTAATGAGCTTGAAACAAGAAAAAGAACTCTGCTCCGATCCAGATCATGGCCTCCGAGAGATGATGGCTTCTAAGAGGTTCTCATCAAATGGGAGAACAACACTCTGGAAGGGATATATATCAAGGGATCCAATGGAAATATCAGGTTTCAATGCCCCCATTAAATGATCCACCATATCACATAATAGATCTAGGTCGAAAGAAGTTGAGCAGACAGTGAAGCCTCATCTTTAGCAGTAGGTACATGAATGGGATAGGTTGCCACATAATTAACATGTGGTGAAGAATATACCACTTTCACATTCAAAACACTTAGGGAAGTAGGATGATTGGTGGTCAATTTAGGACCAACAAATGAACGCTGATCAATAGCCATAATCTGTCCATCACGTGGGAAGCACATCACTCGAAAGAGTGAAGATACAAGAGCTCCCATGATATAAACATATTCACGCCCAAGGAGGAAATTAAAATCCAAAGGGCCTTTGACTACAATCAAATCGATATAGACAATTTTTCCTCCCAAATTGATAGGCAACTTAGGAAGGATCCCTAATGGTTGACTGGTTCCTCTATTAAAAGGCAACATATTCTAGGTAATGGGCACAAGCTGCAGAGAAACTAAAGCTTTCCAAGTATTGGAGTATAAAATACTAATAGATGCACCTTCATCTATGATTTTTCTAGGTACAGGAACATTATAAGCCCGTACTATAACTTGGACATGCACATAAGGAGGAAGACGATATCCTACCAGTCAACTCCAATCAAAGGAATTGACCATACTACTTGGAGGGGGTGCCATGGGAACGTGAGAACTGCTTCCTTGTGTTGTGGTAATGGGAGGATTGTCGTCGGGTACCATGGGAATGGGAGGATTCCTCCCTAGTTCATTAGAACCCGAAGAATGAGAATAACTTGAGTGGTATGAGCTTCACTCTCTACAGGAAAGGTATGATTAACTGAATATGGAATCAAGTCAACCATTTTCTCAACCAATGGTTGGTTGGGAACGAACTCATGGGATTCACGTTCATAGATAGTGGAATTGACTAGAGACAAATTATGATCAATCACTTCATCAACTAGTGGAGGATTGAGAGAATGCTTATGGTAACCAGCTGTAAGTCATGGTTGAGAAGCTGTAAGGTTTTCCAACACTTCTAAGGATTCATCCATATAAATACAAAGGTGAATAGGATGATTCCCTTCACATAACTTGCATGGAAATTTGACTTTACCCTTTTTCCCATGGACCTTACTATCGCTAGTTGAGGGTTTGTCACCAGCATGATCTCCAAAGGCTGATGACGAAGGCTAATGTGAGCGTGTAGGCCACACTTCTAATATCTTGGGAATACTAGGAAAATCTCTAGGAAGGTGGCCACCTTTACATAACATGAAAGGGAATTTAACTTTACGATGCCAATTGGATTATTTATCCATACTATTTGCATTTGTAGCAATGGTTGCTTGGTTTCCACCCTGCTTATTTTGCTTCTTCTTCTTCTTAGCTTCTTGGTTACAAGAATCAAGACTTGCACCAGGTGAAGAGGAAGAAAGGGATGAAGAAACAATAGGTTAAGAAGGAAAAGTGTCAAATTTAGGATCAACATGAGGTTGATGTTGTTTAGGTGGAGGAGAACTCGGTTGAGGAGCAGTTTGGACATTCAAAACCATAGGGGTCAAAAATAACCAAATTGGCAAACCAATGGTAACTCCGGGAAGGGAAAACATTGCCATATAAGGAGCACCAATATTTCCAAGAGAAGAAAAAGGACCAAGATTCCCGTCAGAGGGGTTCCCTTGATTGTTAGACTTTGGAACCGTTTCCATTAGTCTCAACCTAAGATCCACTGAGGAGTTGTTCCATAGGGAGGATTTTGTTCCGCGGTCAATTAATTGATTTCAGAAATTAAATACATAAACAAAACAAAGGGGTAACTAGGCATAAAGGTTTAACAAGCAACTGTGAACTACAATATACACCTTAGAGAAACAAGTACTTAACGTACGTGTAGGAAATCTCCCTGAATGATGTGTTCAGTGTATCACGACATACAAGGCGCCTGACTTAGTTTCCTATGGACAAATAACAACCTATAAGGGACTCCAAAAATATACTCGACAATACATGGGAGTGTAGTCTATAGTAGTGTTGTCTAATGTGTAACCGTTCAATGAGAGCATTCCCATATACTCTACATGCGTGGAGCACCACCAATATACCCAAAGGTACGTGGAGAACGATCCTATACACTCACATACTTGGAAAGAGATTTCACCCCTGGGATGCAACGTTGGAAAACAATGACAACTCCTATGTTTAAAGATGCAGGAACACGTCTCTAGCCTAGACCTCTATGTGTGTTGTTAAGTTTCAAATGCTCCTTAGGTTGATTGAGGTGAATTTTAGAGTTGTGTTGGGCACAACCCAACTTGGCCTAGATTTTTGCAAAGACTCTGCATTTTGTTGGCCGGAGCACGTAGTGGATGTGAAATAGAGCACATTTATATCGTGCATTGTTGTAAGGGCTTCAGGGTGGGTCAAAGCCCCTACTTTTTGTAAAAGTGTGTGATTTTGTAAGCGAATGGTTTTAGGGCCATAGTTCCTTGTTTTAAAGAGTCCATGGTATTTGGACCATGGTATTTTGATGATGTAAGCCTACAATGTAATAATATATATAGGGTACAATAATAAGAAGAGAATCATCAAAATCAATCAGTTTTGATCCAGATCAGTGTTATGGGTGAATTAATGTGATTTGTAATTTGGTAGCAAAGGAGAGGCTCTGCAGTTGAGTGTGCAGAAGCTTGGAGAAGAGTTTGTAGCTGAGTTTGCAGAGGCTTGGAGAGGAGTCTGCAGCTGAGTGCACAGGCAACCTATAGCTTAGTGCGCAGGCCAAGAATTTGTTGTTGTTCAAAGATTCATTATATTAAACCACAATCCTTGTGGACGTAGCCCTACATTGGGGTGAACCATGTTGATTTGGTGTTTTAATGTGTATATTTATTATTTTTTTAAGATTAGCAATTATTACATTTGCATTTTACTTCAACAAAGTGATAGATTATGGGTTTATATGGCATGTTTAAGTGATTGATCTACTGCAGTGAAGTAATTTATAAATGCTAAGAATAAGATAACATAATAATACCACATATCCTAGTCCCTCATGGCTGCATCAACCTGGTTCTGCATCCTCCCATAGTCATTTTGGGTGAGACTACGATTTGCTTGCAGGTTGTTGCCAAAAGGGCCAATGACCAAGGGTTTTGTTGGTGCACAGTATAGATTGAACCTAGGTCAACCCAAATCAAGCCAACAAATGGTTTCGTTGTCAAGACCAGGATTTGTTTGAGGGATATGTGGATTTGGTACCCGTCGAATAAATAGATTCAATACTGGAAAAACCTGAAAGAGCGAGAATTTGTGGATCAAGAAAACAAAAACCCTCGTCTGATATTCGAAGCTTGGTTACAAAAGTATATTTTTACAGATCAATACAAAATTTTCTTCTGTTCTTTTCCTATTGAGATGTACGAGTGGATATCGAGGTTGATTGAAAGGAAGAACTATTTTAAGGGTGAAGAACCTATGGTGTGGACTCCTGAACTGATACAACGACTGAGGAACACTGACAATAGGATCTCAAGGGATGTCTATTTATAGATTGATAACATCTTAGGAGGATTCATTACTGAGTTCATCGTAGACTCGAACATGTCCTGCAGGGAAGCAGAATGACGATTCTTCAAAGGACTGCGAGTAAGTATTTAAAATCTGTGAAACTTTGGATTTAGATACTTCTGTGTGAAATGAGAGTTTTATGGATGCAATCAAATTTCTAGTCTACTTATGTTTGGAAGACGAGAGAATAAATATGAGCAAGAGATCGGAGTAACACGAAGTGGAAAGAGATATAGAGTAAATACTAGAAAGAGGTCTTGTGGACAAGACTCGAAGACCTTTGTAGAGACTGATTATATTCCTCTTTTGAGTGGATATGAAAGTGAAAGAGAAGAAAGCCACCTTGATAACCCCAAGGTAACTTCACAATATTCACCCTCCCAGCCTGAGAGTTCTCAGAAGCCAGAATCTAGTAATAGCCAGGGTGTTTTTGGCTTCCCCCTTTCCCTACCCGTCCTACCCCCCACCCCCTTCCCTTACTAATTCCCCTCCTCCTCCAAGAAGAAGTATAACTGACAATATTAAGCTACTCATTTTCAAAGGAAATGGATTGGAGGATCCAGTACAATTTTTGGTTTTTATGTGAAGATGTATGGACCGTGAAGTAGATCAATGATGAGAATATAAAGAAATCATAACTCATTATGATGCTCTGAGATAGAGCATTGACATGATATATGAAGTATTCAAATAATCAGAACAAAACATTTTCAAATATTAAAACAACACTGATAAGAGAGTTTAAGAAGTTGAAGTCTGAGTCATAGGGCATCACCTAGTTGAAAGAGATCAAATAGGAACCTAATGAGTCTATTTGGGAGTTTAATCAGATATTTAAGGTGTTATTGGATCAAGTAAGCTTCGACATAACTCCAAAACAACATCAAGGACGGCTTATAGCTACACTGCTACTGCATATCAAATTTCCATTGGTGCAACAAAAGTTAGAAAGTCAAGCCGAAGCTCTATAAATTGTGATGAAATTCACCTATAGGAGATACTGATGCAGACATGTAACAAATTTAGAATCATCTAGTGAACCTAACCCTACGTATAAAAGACATCAAGAAAAGAAAAGAAGTTAGAGAAGAAGTATGGTGTACGAAGTGCAGATCGGAGGGCCATTCTAAAGAACAGTGCCCTATATTCATGGATTACATGGCTAGTTGGGCACCGAATCCCTTGAATGAAGGATCCAACATGTGGTGCAAAATATGTAAGACTAGAGGTCAACATTGTTTAGAGGACTATTACTTGTTACAAAAATATGTACAGACTCCAAGGAATCTATATTGCAAATTCTATAAATCAGTAGGACACAATGTGAATAATTGTTATGCTTACAAACTAATGGAGTGTGGTACTGATGCTTATAGAATGCAGGCAGAAGAGCAAAACTATGAGGAAAATAGACAATGTGGTGGTCGAGGAGGTTACCACGGAATAGGTCGAGGTGGTGGAGATCGTCGAGGATGTGGATAGATCATTTGTTATAACTGAGCTCATCCAGGTCATTTTGCGAGAGATTGCAAGAACCCCACAATGACATGTAAGTACCATAAATCCTTTGACCATGTAGTTGAAGAATATCTTGTACTTATGGTGAAGGTGCAAGAAAAAAGAAATCAACAACCAACACAAAATATTCAAATGATGACTACTGAAAGGAGGGCCGATGAACCTCGAGTTAGTATTGTCACTAGAAGTGGATCTGCTACTGGTAGTGATAAAGCAGATGAAAAGAAAGAATCTAAAAGTGCATGGGTCAGAAATACTACTAAGAAAGTTCCTGTATTTGATATTCAGAAAGAAAAAGAAGTATTTATGGAAACAAAGTGAATTTTTATGGATGCTAGAGCTTCGACCTCTAGTGCACAGCCAAAGCCCGATTAGAAAAGTAACAATGACGTGTCATCAAATTCGATATAGAACCGAGCTCTGACATAGGATCGAGCTTCGACACAACACTAGGATTCAACAAATCAAGTAAGTATTTTAAAGTATTTTCTGTAGACTTGTATGAAATTTTTAAGAGATCAAAAAGTTGTAGAAGGACTTCAGGAATTGATAGATTCCAGTGCATCCAAAGAAACACCGTGAAGTGAGATGTGCACAGTTAATAATTTGCATCGAAAAAAGAGAACCGGAAGAGAGATGAGGTATAGTGTGCTTATAGGAGAATATGAGACAGATCAAATTGTTGAGAAATGGCAACAAAAAATTCCAATTTATTTTTTCCTTGAATTAAACTGAGAATTAAAATCAAATTCTATTCTCATAGCAACTTGTAAATAGTTAATTAAGTTTAATTAACTTAATTATCTTAGGAATTTCGAGTTGGAATTCTTTCTGTAGTCATGCATATGTTCTCCCTAAATTTTAGGGGTCTAGTATGACTTTAAATTGAGTTGTAATTAGATAACTCATTTTACTGAGTTATGATCAGTTAAATTAGTTCTAACTATTTGCGGAACTAAAAGAGGAATAACAGTCAGTTGGTGCACTGGTGCATCCACAAGTGTTACTCCAATTAACTAAAGATTCCCTCATGATAAAGTCATGCATGTTAGTTTAGAGAAAGATCTAGTTGAGACTAGAGTGCAGGGACAATGTACTATCAGTTGTATAATTTACTGAGTTGTAAATATCATGCATGCAATCAGAGAAGGACCTATGTTTGGATTGTGCAATTTTAGAAGCATGCATTCCCTTTAAATATAGGCTATTCATCCTAGGAATTACGCAAGGAAATAGGGGCTTGGCAGGTAGTGGAAAATGGCTAAGTGTTGGCGAATAACGAGCTTGCGAGGTAGAGAGTTGAGCATACTTGTGCGGAATTTTTCTTGTGAGAAAAAGATTTGTATCTTCACTCATATTTTTGATTAATGCAATACAGATAGTCGGGGTTTTGAGCAATGGATTTCCCCAGAGAAACTTATTGTGTTATGTGCCATTGATTTGTCTTCTTCTTGTTCATATTGTTTTCATCAATCTATTGGCTTCCACTAGTTGAAAGTAGAAGTAGATTCTTGTCTTGTGCTTTAGTAAATTGCATGAGCTTGTGAATCTACAAGAAAATTCTACATGGTATTGGAGCTGAATTCAATATACTAGAGGAGATTTCGAATTTTTGAGTCTTAGGTTACAGGTGAAATTCGAATTTGCAATACATATTTCGGATAGTGTTCTACGGTTTGCGGCTCAAGTATGCCTTGAAAGGAAACTCGAATTATATAGCCTAGAGGGACATAATGGAGGCTATGTTGGAGGATAATGGCTTGAAGGAATTTGTTGATCAAGACATTCCTAATATAGTAGCATCAGATGCACATAATTTGGCCAAATGGAAGAAGTGTGTGGCAAAAGCGAGGCAAATAATCCTTGAGGGAGTTTGAGACCACATTGTCTCGAGTCTCCATGGCAAGGAAACTCCATATGCTATGTCAAAAGCATCGACATACTTGTATCAGAACAATATTTACCAAAGGAAATTGGCATTGAAGGACAAACTGTGAAAATCCAAAATGGAGAAAGGCGATGGTATTCCAAAATACTTTACCAAGTTCACTTAATGTCGTGATGAAATTGGAAGTGTTGGAATCACGGTTTCCGAGGATGATATGTTGAGACTTTCCCTTTTGGGACCCCCAAAGAGTTGGCATAGTTATCAAGACTCTATCAATGGTCAGGAGAAGCTACCAGATTGGGAACGACTATGGTCGGATTTAATACCGGAGGAGATCAAGAGGAACACCAGGGATGACTCTTCATCAACGATTGATGATGAAGAGAACTGTGCCTTAGCGACTAAGGTGAAGAAAGGGTGATGAGGCTCATCAATAGGTAAACTATATGGGTCACAATGCCACTCTCTAGCTTATTAAAATTGACTTTTCTCACATATATTTACATATTTTGTTATATTTTTCTTAGTGAGAAGGGTAAAGGTGGGTTGTTATGTCATGTGGCCTAATATGTAATTAATGCAGGAATTGGAGAAGTTTTGGGCTAATTTAAATGCAAGAACTCGAGGTGGACAAGAAATAGAGATTTTAGGAGATTGGTCTCCCTCCTTTACTCCTCAAATCATTCAAATATTCCTACACCATATCTCATAAGCTCAAAGTTACTAGCAGCCAAGCAAGCCGAGTTCATTGGAAGCCAAGCCAGTGATAGTCAAAGAAAGGTTATTCTCGATTTAAGAAGCCAAGTCTCCCTATTTTTTAGGAAGCTATCGGTAGCTTCATTTTGTATAAATAAGAGAGCCAAGGGACTCATTAGGATTCGATTTTTTGATGTAGCATAGAGGCAATTTGAGCTGAAACATTCTAACTGTTATTTGCTATGTTGCATTTGACATTTTGATGATAATGAGAATTTTGACCTTGATCCAACATTGAGTTGACTCAGAGGGCTGAAGCTCTTGGGTTAGGTCCCAACCCTAGCAACAAAAGTACCTCTTTTTATATCTATATTCTTAGATTAAGATGATAGTTAGCTACTGAAATTATTTATGTTTTGTTTAGCTTAACAAGTATTTGAATGATTGCTATATCTTCTTTCCATTTAGTTTGAAGAAGTAGATCATAGGTGCAATCGTGAAGGAAAGTACTTCAAGAAATCTTGTGATAGTGGCCTCTTCCTCATATCCATTATGGGATAATGATTAGATGACCCCACTTTAACAGGCCCAAAAATAGAGTTTGTCTTTTGGTCATTACATAGATTAGGTTCCATGCTTAAATAGATCACTGTTTATGATTTCTTGGAAGGACCTATAATTGTTATTTTGTTTCTTAAGTTTTCCATAGCTTAGAAGGCATTCCATTCCATAGATTTAGCCATTAGCAATAAGTAGATTAGCTTTCTCAAAATTCAACTCATCTTTTCCATGTTGGTATATAGTGATGCATAGACGAAGAGGAAAACAAGTTTTGTTGCAAGGATTGTTGATCTCCAAGGAGGAACTCATCCAAGCAGCTTCACCTAAGTCTTCTCCACCTTTTTCCAAGGCATACCAACCCATAGTTTGAATCTTTGTTTTGCAGCCACCGTGAACAACCGCCTTGGGAAAATCCAACATCAATTTAGTGTTGGGCTTAGCCTTGGGTAATGTGCACCTTCCTTACACCTCCTCTCACTATCATACATATCTCAAAAACCTTAATCCACTATTCTTTCCCTCCTAAATCTTTCAGCTAATTTCCTGTAGAAAACCAGGACATCCTGTAGCAAACTAGGACATGCTATAACAACTACAGGATGTCTTGCAACAACCTATTTGACCCTATTTTGATAAAAAAGTGCTAGTCTGAGTGTATTTTCCTAGAACTGGCCTTAGGATCAAGGCACGAGAGTAGTGCGCAGAGGTTTCCAAGGCCGAGGATGAGGAAGAGGTGTTGGACCTGGACGAGGGTGTGGGCAGGTAATATGCTATAACTGTGGCGAAGTAGGGCACTTCATGCGAGATTGTACAAATCCCATGCATCCATCATGTCAGTATTGCCGACAATTTAGCCATGTCATAGAGGAATATCTGTCCCTTATGGAAAAGATGCAAAAAAGAAGACACAACCCCAACAACCTGCGCATAACATTCAGATGATGAGGGCTGAGCCCTACAAAGAAGATCATGGCAAAAATATTGTGTTGAGAAGTGGTGTGACAACTGGTACAGATAAAGGTAAGCAACCTGAGGAAGATGGATGGGATCACAAGGCTACTGAGAAGGAAGTATATTTTGATCTTAATCACACTAAGGAGACTTTCATGGAAGCAAAGAAGAGCTTCGCTTAGGCCTCCACCTCAAGGAGTCATGAGAAAGTGCCAAAGACTAGTGTGATGCAAGAAGTAAACCCTTCAGTACTAGCCACTTTTCTGAAGACTTGTATGAAGTTACTGCACAATCAGAAAGAAGTAGAAGGATTGCAAAAGTTAATAGACAAGTGCACCGATAAAGAAAATACTCCTGCTGAAAAATGCATAGTAAGAAATATTGGTAAGCATAAAACGTGAACGGGGCGCGAAATGAGGCTAACCATGCAGATAGGAGAATACAAAAAGGACCAGGTAATATTGGATTTGGGGTCTGATGCGAATGTCTTGCCTAATCAGACATTGGAAAGGATGGGGAGACCTGCATTGCATTGGTCTCCTCTTCAGTTGCGAATGGAAAATCAGTAGAAGATTATCCCAATGGGGCACTTATATGGTGTAACAGTGGACATTGAAAATGTGAGTGCGCTCACTGACTTTGAGGTCATTGAAATCGTGGATGACAGCAGCCCATACCCTGCACTACTAGGGATTAAATGGGTTATTGATATGAATGGGGTAATCAACTTGAAGAAGAAGAAGATGATGTTTGAGAAGAAGTCACTCAGGGTTGTAGTACCACTAGACCCTACAGAAGGAGCACGTTATACTGAACTTTTTTGCGACTGTGTAGAAAATGATGATGATCTAGATCAGATATACAAGATAACAACATATGATGAAGATTGGATCAATCCTATAGCCGATGGATGAATTGTGTGGGACAAGGATAACTCCTACACCTTAGATTCAGATGAAGATCTTGAACACTGGCATGATCAGTTGCATGAAGTATCTACGCTCCGTTGCAATAGGATGAGGTGTGTCTTGACTGAGGTAAGCAACCTTTTTCATTATGATGGTTTGGATGATGTGGATCTGTTTTTAGATGAATTTTAAAGGGAAGTACCAAAAGATCATTGATTCCAGGCACTGGAGTTGGTGCTGTGCATTACACCTGCCCGTTGGTGGGGTATGCACAAGGAGAGATTTGACGGATGGAGAGAATACACAAGAATGATGAAGTTAAGGTTTGGATATCCTAATACTAGAATGAAAAAAATACAGTGGGAAGGATGATCCATGCGATCATTTAACACGATGGACTAAGGCTAGGGGAACATAACAACAACCTGAATGGGTGCATATTTTCTGTCATACATTAGATACCATCCCAATGAATTGGTATCTGGAGACAAAGCTTGTCCATGGCACGACTGAATGGAAAGTTTTAAGGGCGAGTTTTCTATTTACTTTTAGCTTTGAGGATGGGTTTGAAAGCATTGATGAGGCACTACAGGAGATAAAAGCCGCTATATTCAAAATGCCAATGGAGCAGGTAGAATGGGCTCTACCAGACTGGAGTACACAGCTACGCCATGCGTTAGAATGTTATAATGTGATTGCTAAAGAAGAAGAAGAAGATGATCCATGAAATATTACCATTCCAGAAATAGAAGGACATTGTGAAGTCAAAGGACCGAAGGTGGCAAACCCGGATATATGAGAGCCTCTAAAAACTTGACAAGTAAATATTGGATCTGAAGAAGAACCTAAGTTCGTGAAGATAAGAGACTATTGGGATGAAGATACGGTTGATAAGGTAGCTGAGCTGCTGTGCGAGTACTAAGATTTATTCCCAATGAAGTTTTCATATTAAAAAGGAATCATCAGAGATTTAGGTGTTATGAAGATCACATTGAAGCCAGATGTGAAGCCTATTAAGCAGAGGCCTTATCGGCTAAATCCAAAATATAAAGAGAAGGTGTGCCAAGAACTAGATAAGATGTTGGATGCCAGTATTATTGAGCTAGTAGAAGAATAAGATTGGGTATGCTCAATGGTGGTCCAAGAAAAGAAACAAAAAGGTGAAAACTGCATATGCGTAGATCTGCGAAAGTTGAATGATGCATGCATGCATGATCCATTTCCAACACCGTTTACTGACGAAGTGTTAGAGAATGTTGGTGGACAGAAGGCATATTCATTTACTAATGGTTTTCAAGATATCATCAAGTAAAGATCATGCCGTAAGATTAAAGCAAAGCAACCTTCGCAATTGAGTGGGGTTGCTTTCAATATACAGTTATGCCATTCATATTGAAGAACGCACCCGCAATATTTTCCCAGGTGGTGATCACGACGTTCAAGGTGTTTATTCATAAGTTCCTAGAGGTATATTTTGATGATTGGACTATGTTTGGGTTGGTAAAGCGCTATGCTACGAGTCTACGACTCACGCTGGACACATGTTGAAGGTATCAGATCACACTGAACTTGAAGAAGTGTATATTCTATGTGCCCTTTGGGATTTTTCTCAGCCATGTTGAATGTAAGCAGGGATTGATGGTGGACCCTGCGAAGATCACCGTAATCATGAATTTGGAGGCTCATAGGAATGTGAAACAACTGCATGCAACATTGGGACACGCCAGGTATTACATGAAGTTTATCAAAGCATATGCTTAGATAATTGCACTGATGGAGAAATTGTTAAAGAAAGATGCAATGTTTTGCTAGGATGAAGACTATCAATGCAATTTGGATGTCTTGAAGGAAAAGATGGTGACAACGCCTATTTTGGTGTTTCTAGACTAGAATAAGGAGTTCCATGTGCATGTAGATGCATCTTGTATTGCTCTAGGAGCTGCATTAACACAGGCGGGTGAAGGAGAGATTGGTCATCCGATAGCTTTTACGAGAAGAAAGTTATCCAAAGTTGAGAAAGCTTACTCCATTACAGAGTGCAAAGGGATGGCGATGGTCTACGCGCTGCAAAATTTTAGGCATTATTTGTTGGGTGGACACATCAAAATGTATACAGATAACTCTGCGTTGAAGTACTTGGTCAATAAGCCTGTGTTGGGGGGGAAGATATGCTAATAGTTACTATTGTTCTAGAAGTATGACTTTGAAGTGATTGTGAAGCCCGGAAGACTAGATGCAGGTCCAGACCATCTATCATAGATTAAAACAGATGAAGAACCAAATAGTTTGGTGGAGGGACTGCCAGATGCGCAACTCTTTGCGGTGCACATTGCGGATGATCATTTTGCTGATATCATTCAATTTTTAACAACGGGAACAACTTCGGAAGGTTATTCCACTCAACAGAAGAAGGAGTTAGTAGTTCGCACTACGGATTTTTCAGTGGTTGTGGGTCATTTGTATAAGATGGGAACATTTGAGATACTGTGAAGGTATGTACCAGATTTTGAACGTGCTAGTATCCTAGCTGAAGCCCATGGAGGACTGACACATGGTCACTATGCAGGGAAAGTGACCGCGTAAAATATTTTGGGCGCTAGGCTATGGTGGCCAACATTACATAAGGATTTTAAGGAATATTGCAAGGCGTGCAATGCTTGCCAAAGGATGGGGAAGCCTTTGAGGAGGGATGAGTTGCCTTTAAATACTCAAGTTTCATTGCAGGTATTTGATAAATGGGCTATTGACTTTATAGGTCCAATATAACCACCAGGTAAGAATACAGGTGTGCGATACATCATTACTACAATAGAGTACTTAACCAGATGGGCATAAGCGCAGCTAGTGAAGGATTACAATGAACACTACTACAAATTTTTTGTTTAAATATGTCTTAACAAGGTTTGGATGCCCTAATATTTTGATGAGTGATAGGGGTATGCATTTTTTGAATGAAACGATCAGTGTGATGCTCGAAGAATTTCAGGTCTATCATAAGAAGATCACACCCTATCATGCACATGCGAATGGAATAGTGGAAGCTTTTAAAAAATTTTGGAGCATGCACTGACAGAGGTATGCAACCCGCAGAGGAATGACTAGGGGATGTGCTTACCTGCTGTTTTGTGGGCTTATCGGACGACCTGCAAGAAGTTGACAGGACAAATGTCGTTTAGGTTGGTCTATTGAATTGAAGCTGTAATGCCCACAGAGATGGTAGATCATGATACCTTGGAGGAACGACTCATGTAGAACATCGAATTAGAAGAAGACTGTTTTCTTGCAGGATTTCACCAGCAAGTGCACAAAGAACGCGATAAGGCATGGTGTGATCAACATATTAAGTTGCGCATGTTCAAGGTAGATGATTTAGTGTTGTTATATGAAAATAAGTTCACGAAATTTCCAGGAAAGTTTCAAATGCACTGGTTGGGGCCATATGTTATTAAGGAGATCACATACGGTGCCGCAGTTCAGCTTGCGAAGTTGAATGGAGAACCATTCCCTGGAAAAGTGAAAGGAGGTAGGCTGAAGCTATACATAGGGGATCCTTCCCCTGTGCAATGACTATATGAAAGCAAGATAGTCTTAGTAATCTAGGCAGTTGCAAGGGATTGTGGGACTATAAACTATGCTGCTTGATAGAGTGAAAAACATGGTAGGGGGGTTGTGCGACAGATGAACAAGGTGCGATCGGTGAAGTTGTGTTGGATGAGATGTGCCATGGAGGATGGTGCCGCGCAGATGGGTCCAAAAGTAGCTGTTATAGTTACTATTCATGATTTAATGGCCAAAAATTAGTTAAGAGGAGTGGGTAGGTGCTATTTATGGAAAATATATTTGGAGATATGCCACCAAAGATGAATTTATGATCGAAATTTGGGGGGAACAACCAAATTTGAATTCAAAACCTTCTCTAAATTGAGCATGTTGGTCCACCGAAGAAAAATTTGCATTCTGAGAGTTGTCTGGGCACTTTTCTGTTTGAAGCTTATGAGTCATCAATTCTGGGAAGATTTCATGACACTCCCCTCATTCACAAATTTGTCACATAAGCTCGAGAGCTATTCACAGAACAAATGACTGCTACAAACCTTGCAGAAGCCATAAGTTCCGAAGCTGTCATTTTTTATGTGCTAGGCGCAAAAATTTTAAGCATGGAAGCTACAACCCCTATGCCTACCACGTTGAGGTCGCTTAGGCTGAAGCAATAAACCACAAAGGAGAAGCAGAAGAAGTCGATGCCAATGAGACATTTGTCGAGGAAGAACCTGGAGGTGTGACAGATGGATAAAAAAGATAAACAACCAGAGAAAGTGGTTGATTTGGAGGAGGAGGAATTCCAAGGCATAAAGGAATTGGATGTCGAAAAGGTCGAGCCTATCTCACGACTTCTCGAGTATATCCCTCTGCAGAAGGGAAAAACCAAAGTCACCAAGGACCCAGATTCTGGGAAATATATAGTTTCGACACCCTGTTGCCCGAATAGGTGGAATTTGAAGGCACCACACTAGTGCGCATTTCAATGCTGAAAATGGAGGATTGGGACCTCACGAACATGAGATGTTACCACATTTGGAAACTAGCAAGTATATCACAAAGATATATTATGAAAAGATTGGGGTTATGTGGTTGGAACCCATGAAGTGGGTTAAAGGTGTTGAAAAGGCGGGATTACTGCACATGCTCTGTGTACCGCATTTCATCGGTCAACTATCAACAAAGTGTGTGTACACTAGCTCCTCGCACTAGTGCATGATGGGTGGCTATGGCTTGGGGAAGCATCCCAATTATAGACATGTTAATTGATCAGATCACAAAGCTTCCCTACAAAGGGGTGGACCTTGCCAAGGAGTTTGGAGGGCAATTGGAGAGAAAGAGTTAGCAGACAAGATGAAGGTTGAATATGGGCTCATTAAGAAGTCACGTAGATGTTTTATCTGCTCCATTCAGGACCAGGCAGTGCAGTTCTCTGCCCAAATCCTTGCAGGGAAAATCATGAGGAAATACCACGCAGATGAAGTTCTGGCACCAGTGGTGTCACTAGCTGCCCAGTGCACGAAGAGAGTTCAATAAAACTAGGCGAAGTATCTATGCAAGGAGTTCATCACGAACTGTCGTGAAACTTAGGAAGAGAGCAAGTCCTTCCACTATGCGTGGTTGTTATTGTCTATTATTTTAGTAGCTTGAAGATTATTGGAGAACAATAAATTTCCCTCGCAGCTGAAATATTTACTCGAGGAAGCGAGGTTTGCTTCGTTGTGGGAAACAAAGGATTTGGAAAGGATCAAGGAGTCGAAAATTTTCTGAATCTTGATGGATATGGACCTTCAGATGTTTATCAGTTAGAGGCCAAGGTTGTCCCCAACCTTTTTCGAGTAATTGACAATCTTCATGAAGTTCAAGGCCGATTTCCACAATGTTTCAATCAAGGCACAAAAGGGCCCAAAGCACATATGGCATAAGTTTCCCTATTTGGTATCTGAGATGGACGTGCAAGAGATCGTGGGGAGTTGTCCAGCAGAGTGGCGTGAACCCACAAAACTTGGTGCGGGTACAAGTAAAGGTGAAGAAAGTTCTGCTGCACAGTCGACCGCTGCACAGAAGTGAGAAGAGGCAGCTCATAAGATAGCCTGAGCTCTCGCTGAGCAGAAGAAGAAGGAAGCTGTTGCTAAGGCAACTGCGGAGAAACAACAAGTGGAAAAGGAGTGCGCTGGAAAAGAGCAAGCTGAGAAAGAATGCACAAACACAAAAGAAGTCGAAGAATTAGCTTCGTAGCACACATATGAGTAGGAAATTTTAGGGCATGAAGGAGGTGGTGGAGAGAAGCAGAGCACACCCTTCACCCTGAAGAAGCGTGGGAAGGATCAGGCTATTGGGAAATGCAAAAAGCATAAGTCAAATAAGTAGATGCGCTTTGACCCAATGGTCTTGAAAGAGGGGGATTTTGATGAGATTGGCTAAAACGTTAGAAAAATGACATCAAAGCTATGGCAATAGTTCGAGCAACAGTGTATGCAGGCGCAAGGAGCGTCCAAAAGGATCTACGTGAGCTGCAGATCCAGACTGGTAGAATTCAAGCGAGCGTTGGGTAAGTGGGCGGGGTGCAAGCGAGCCTAGTGCAAGGAAGCAGAGAAGTAGCGGTATTGGAATGGACCCTTGACCTCAGGGTGATACCTTTACCAGAAGCGTCTGTTCGCATGGAGTCAGAGCAGGACCACGCTGTTCTAGGTATAGTGAAGGACATGGGTGTCAACTTGTCCACGCTTCCGCTTCAGAGCCTCCATGCATTCCATCAGGGGTTTTTAAACGAACTAAGGATTAGGGAGCAGTGCACCCTCATAGTCATAAGTGAGTTCAAAGTTAATAATGAGAATATGTTCGTGGAGAAAGCTCAAGTGTTGAAGGAAAAGGAAGAGCTGCAAACACGAAGCTAGAGCTTGGAGACAACAATAGAGTAGACCTGCAAATCAATTCCGAAATTGAACATCCCAGAGGACGCTGCAGCTTTAGCAAAAGTAAGAAAATCGACTACTGCAGTATGTGCATCAAAGGACGAGATTGGAAGGGTTACTTTTGATTTCCAAATGAAGATATCAGAGTTGCAATTGAAGCTATAGCTAGTGACTCTGCTAGAGGTTTGGGATAAACGAGGAGAGAAATCAAGGAGAATATGAACACTTTGGATACGCAGTCACAGACTGTGTAATGATGTTTGACCAAGCAATGGAGTTGTGGACGAACTTGTAGGAGGATCCGAACTTGCAGGAGGATCCAAACTTGTAGAGGTTGAACATAGATGTTAGGGAGACACAACAGAAGTATGATTAGGTCCAAGCGACTGTGCGCACTTTGGCGCTAGCACCACGACTCACAAAGTTAAAGGAAGGAAAGCAACTACAAGCACAGACAGAAGAATTACAACGAAAAGAGGCCCTTCTAAAGGCCAAATTACAACCATGGCTAGAGGAAGCCTACTAGCTTAATTTGTCACTTCAGGAAAAGCTAAAGGTGCTACAACAGACACAAAGGACAATGTGCCTAGTGGAAGGCCCGACAACAGAGAAGTTGGTAGAAAAAGTGCAGCAGGACGTGACGCAAAGCACTGCTGAAGTTGTAGTATTACAGGTCGAGTTAGGTGGTTTCCACATGATCTGAATTGGATCCATCAAAGACTGGACAAGAACCATGACTGTATCAGGTTGGGATGAATCTCTAAAAATTCCAAAAAAAAACAACGATCAAAAACACCCTGAACCAGTGGCAATGGGAGCCAGCGTGGAACAACGAGGACCTCGGTCAAAGCATGCTGACCGAGGCCCATGGAGACTGTGCAGGAGGTCAAAGTAGCCCCTGGGAGCCTCGAATTGGGAAAAGAAGGTGGTTTTTGATGTGTGGTTAGCGCCTAGCGCTAATTGCGCATCGTTGGGCGAACAAGGCCGAAATGGGGGAAGCTCGAGCACTTGGACGCATGGCGAACCAGAGAACTGTGGGCGGGAAAGGCAAGAAGCGCTAATCATACAAGGTGGGACCCATGCTCTAGGAAACCAACGGTATTGATTGGGGCACCGTAAAATGGTAAACGGTTTTGGAGGAAGCGAAGCGATCCCACTCAACAATCGATGCGTGGCGGCGGAGGTGAGAGAAAACCACCGTTGATTGCACGTTATCGGTCAAGCAAGTCAACCGCGCGGGCCGTGCGTATGACGTTGGATCTAGGGGAGCCTAGATCGGATGGTTGAGATTGCACCCGATGGAGGAAGCGGAATCGACAGGGAATTAAGTCGCATTCTAAAGGGATTTGGAATCCGTTTGACCGCTATGGTGGAGGAAGAATGCATCCATGACGTAACTGAAGAAACAAACTGACGAGCAAGTTGGCACTATTCAGTTCAGGACATGTGGCCACTCCCTGAGCATTCATGTTGATGCCGAACAGGCAAATCCAAGCGGAACTGCAAAAGGTGAATCGATAGAGGCAAAAGAGGTACCGTACAGGCATGGAAACGAATGGCTAAATGCCATGAATAGAGATAGAATACACAGTCAAGTCGGAGTGAAGTTTGAGAGATGAAGGAGAGAAGACCAGAATCCTAAGAGGAGGATGGAATACACAGAGAAGAAGGCAGTAAAGTAAGAGAAAAGAAGAACGAGACATAGGGCCGAGCTGATGCAGCAGCAGCATCGAGCACCACCGAGCTTGAGAGATTCGAGCCACCCCATAGAGGGATCTGTTCGGGCTTAGCACCACATTGTGCTCTTACCACTGTAGACCAAAAGGTCACAGAGCTGGTGGGAAGAAGAGACTGTGTACTCCAGTGGCTTGGGGAATCCAAGAACCACCTTTCCAAGCAAAACCTGCTTCAGGAGAACTCACATTGAGTCCTTGCATTGTAATTCTCTGTTTAAGGACACAATAAAACAAGGCCACCATTGAAAGCTGGATCGGAGACGTAGCCCTGTAGAATAGGGTGAACTCCTTATTAAAATTGTTTGTCTCTTTGTGGTTGCTTACTATGTTTCTCTGTTGTCTTTCCATTTAAATGTTTGTGTATTGGCAATCTGATCGATCCATTGCTTAAATAACATAGAACACACACTGACACATGAGTCTATAATACCTTTTGTTTAATAAAACTTCAGCTGATGTCACTCACATGGTGATTATCAGATCAAGTGGTATTAGAGCAGTAGGTTGTAAGGTTAGACAAGCTTGTGTTGATTTAGTTGTGAATGCTCACTAGATCAAATCTCTTTCAGTGGGAAGGCTGTGATCCAAATTGGATCCATCAAAGACTAGCCAAGAACCATGACTATATCAGGTCGGGACGAATCTCTAAAAATTCCAAAAAAAATAGCGATCATAAACACCCTGAACCAGTGGCAATGGCAGCTAGAGTGGAACGACGAGGACCTTGATCAAAGCGCGCTGACCGAGGCCCATGGAGATTGTGCAGGAGGTCAAAGTAGCCCCTGGGAGCCCCAGATTGGGAAAAGGAGGTGATTTTTGATGTGCGATTAGTGCCTAGTGCTAATCGCGCATCGCTGGGTGAACAGGGCCGAAATGGGGGAAGCCCAAGCACTTGGACGCATGGCGAACTGGAGAACCGCAGGCAGGAAAGGCAAAAAGTGCTAATTGTACAAGGTGGGACCCATGCTCTGGGAAATCGGCGGTATTGATCGAGGCACCCTCAAACGGTAAATGGTTTTGGAGGAAGCGGAGCGATCCCACTCAACGATCGATGTGTGGTGGTGGAGGTGAAAGAAAACCGTGGTTGATCGCGCGTTATAGGTCGAGCAAGTCAACCACGTGGGACATGCGTATGATGTTGGATCTGGGGGAGCCTAGATCTGATGACCGAGATTGCGCCCGATGGAGGAAGTGGAATCAACAGGGAATTAAGTTGCATTCTAAAGGGATTTGGAATCCGTTTGACCACCATTGGTGGAGGAAGAACACATCCATGACGTAACTGAAGAAACAAATCGACGAGTAGGCTGGCACTATTCAGATGAGGACACGTGGCCACTCCTTAAGCGTTCATGCTAACGCCGAATAGGGAACTCCAAGCGTAGCTGTAGAAGGCGAATCGATAGAGGCAGAAGAGGAACCAAACAGGCATGGAAACGAATGGCTAAAAGCCATGAATAGAGACAAAATACACAGTCAAGTCGGAGTGAAGTCTGAGAGATGAAGGAGAGAAGACCAGAATATCGAGAGGAGGACAAAATACATAGAGAAGAAGGTAGTAAAGCAAGAGAAAATTAGGACGAGACAGAGGCCAAGATTAAGAGATTTGAGCCACCCCATAGAGGGATTTGTCCAGGTTGAGCACCACATTGGGCTCTTACCACTGTAGACCAGAGGGTCATAGAGCTAGTGGGAAGAAGAGACTGTGTACTCCAGTGGCTTAGGGAATCCAAGAACCACCCTGCCAAGAAAAACCTGCTTCAGGACAACTCACATTGAGTCCCTGCATTGTAATTATCTATTTAAAGACACAATAAAACAAGGCCACCACTGAAAGCTAGACCGGAGAAGTAGCCCTGGAGAATAGGGTGAACTCCTAATTAAAATTGCTTGTGTCTTTATGGTTGCTTACTGTGTTTCTTTTTTGTCTTTCCATTTAAATGTATGTGTATTGGCAATCTGATCGATCCGTTGCTTAAATAACACAGGACACACACCAACACATGAGTTTGTAATACCTTTTGTTTAATAAAACTTCAACTGATGTCACTCACAGGATGATTATCAGATCACCACAGCAACATTGAGGTACTAGCTGAGTCACTCGTGGGTGAGTCACAATATTTGTGTTGGGGGCCTGTTGGGATAGGGTCCCTAGAGCCAGTTTTGGGGTTAGTTAACCCAATTTTTGTAAAAGTTTTGTTAAAAGATGTAAAGTCTCCACCAAATGTGTAGCGCACAGCTAGATAGGAGTTAAAGGGGTTTAGCCCCTTGTTTTAATAAGTAAATAGGTCAGTTTTGAGACTCACCCATGGTCTGTGGACCATGGTATTGTATTAGAAATGCTATATATTTGAGTCATGGTGAAGGGAACTAATAGTAGCTGATAACTTGGGGTCAAGATAGAGATTGTTTTGGGAAAGTGCTAAGGTAGTAAGGCTCTGCTTCCTATACTTAGGAAAAGGGGGAAGGATCCTACAACTGAGTGCACAGGAGGCCTTGGAAAGTTTGCAACTGAGTGTGCGGACCCCTGCAGCTAAGTGCATAGGGTAAAGGAGTCTGTAATCAGAATGTTGAAGCCTAATAAAGACTGATTTTGAAGAATTATCTTGCATTTGAGTAATACTATTAATTTTGTTTATGTTATGATATGTCACTCTATAATATGTTTTCTATGGAATAATGAATAAATGACGTGCGAAACCACTGAATCTATCATATTTATGCATATCTTAAGTAATTATCTATGTTCACAAAGTTAAGGGTTAATTATGTTATGAATTGACAAATTGGATAGATCTGCGCAAAGGAAGATCTAGTGTTGTTGATTAGCACACGAAAGTATATAGGCTGCTTCCTTAGGTTCTATAAAGACTGATCATAGACCTTCACAAAGATCTAGAAGCCATTTTACTTGAGCTATAGTAGCGAGCCCTAGAAGGATACCAATTTGTGTGAAGGCAAATCTGAGGTACTAGAGCTTGAAACCGCTTATCACATTGTCTCTGGAAGTGGAAACCTATTTTTAGCATCCCCTAATACTGCTTCAAGTGAGACTGCAGATTGCGCTATGCAGGTTGTTGCCGAAAGGGATAGCAGTTAGGGTTTTGTTGGTTGGCATGAACAACTCTGAACCTGGGATAGGCACCCTTAAGCCAACAATGGTACACACCTTCTCCCTATTCTTATGCACCTCAATACCAGTCCCAACCTGCCAATCAATCATTTCAGCCATATGCTCCCCCACAACCTCAGTGGAATACCCTATCATAGGGGTGGAGGGCCCCATTCAACCAATCTCCAACCTTACTGCCTCCACCTCCATCTCAACCATAATTCCTTCATCCTGCTCACCCTAAGCAACCTCAGATGCTTGCTCAACCAAATATGAACCAGAACAAGAAGCAGGCACAACAGGTCTATAGTGGATAGAAATCCTACCCTGCTTATGATGTGGATATTCAAGAAATCAACCTCGGGTATGGAAGAGTGCTTCTGGATAACCAACCTCCATCTCCACTTGAGGATCTTGAAGAGGAAAATTAAGAGATTTTTCCTAAAGCCAATCAACTAAATTTTCCTAAAGGATTGATCCATTATAGTCAACACACTCCAGAAGAGATTGAACTTCTAGGAGAATTGAAAAACTTGTGTGTTAAAATCCCACTCCTCCAAGCCATCAAGGATGTCCCCATATAGAACAATATAATCAAGGAGAAATTCTTCAAACGTCATGGGAGGAGAAAGAAATACACCCCTACCATTAATGTCATTGGACAGTTGTTTGACTTAATGATGGGGAGACTGATTTGCCCAAAGTATCTAGACCCTAGGAGTCCTATGGTAGATGTGAACATGATGGCATAATTCCCCCCCACACCTTGATTGATCTTGGGTATTCCATCAATGTGATAACTAAGGATACCATGCTCAAACTGAATCTCCAAGGATCATTAAGGAAGACCACAACAATATTGCAGCTTGCAGAAAGATCCACAGTAGCTCCCGAGGGAGTTGTTGAGGATGTGATGGTATCTATTAATTCCTGGGAGTATCCTGCTGAATTCATAGTTCTCCAACCGACGACCAAATTTAATGGTTATCCTCTCATTCTTGGAAGGCTATGGCTAGCCACTACTGATGCTTACATATGTTGCAGGGCTGAGAGCATGACCATTAAGAATGGGCATTTTCCCAAACAATTAGTCTTGTATCCTCTTGCTCAACCATCCTTAGAGCATGAATTAGCCTTATGGTTGGAAGAGAAAGAGGAACATGAAGTGTACCATACCACATCCTACCCAATTTGTACCCTAGATACTATTATAGGAGGGGGGGCAACCTAATGAAGATGAACTAATTGATCAAATCCTCTAGAACCAATCCCCCAAAACCATGCCTCTTAACGAGCTGGTGAAGAAATATGGAGATAAACCTTGGATTGATTTATGCCTAGTTGACTCAAGTCGTACTCATATAAAAATGGTAGAATTTGGTTCATATAAAACATTGAAAATCAACCCCTCGCTCTTAGCCCATCAGGAAGAGAAGTTGTGCAACATGCTGAGAGAGCACTTGGATGATTTTGCCTGGAACTATAAAGAAATGAAGGGAGTGCACCCTTCGGTGTGTACTCACCACATCTACATCAAGGAAGGCTTCAAACCAGTGTGCCAACCTCAGAGGAGAATTAACCTAGCCCTCAAAGACATAGTCAAAGAAAAACTGCAGAAGTTGTTGGATGCAGGGTTCATTTACCCCATCTCAGATAGTGAGTGGGTGTCTCCTCTAGTTATGGTCCCAAATAAGAATGGAAAATGGAGGATCTATGTGGATTATAGAGAGTTAAACAAAGCCACTAAAAAGACAATTTCCCTCTACTTTTGATTGATAAATTCTTGGATGGTCTTGTAGGGAAGAAGTTCTTCTCTTTCATGGATGGATTCAGTGGTTATAATCAGATCTAGATTAGCCCAGAGGACCAAGATAAAACCAAATTCACTTGTCCTTGGGGTAAATTTTCTTATATGGTCCTTCCTTTTGGATTATGTTATGCCCCTGCTACTTTTTAAAGGGCAGTGCTGAGCATCTTTGCTGAGCTAGTCCATGACTATGTAGAAATCTATATGGATGATTTCACTCCCTATGGGTGTGATTTCCTGGAGGCTCTCTCTAACTTGGGGAAAGTATTAAATAATTTCATTGAAATGAACCTATCCCTTAGTCGTAATAAGTGTGGGTTCTTGATGAATGCAGGGACTATTCTAGGTCACTCAATATCCCAGGAAGGCCTACAATTGGACCCAAATAAAATTGCTATCATAAAAAGTCTCCCTACTCCTCAAAAGTAGAGGGATGTCAGGAGTTTCTTGGGCTTAGTAGTATACTATAGGAGGTTTATCAAAGACTTAAATAAAGTAGCCCACCATTGCTTGGATTGATGTCCAAGGACTTTGAATTTTACTGGTCAGAAAGTTGCCAAGAGGCCCTAGAAATCTTGAAGGACAAGTTGACTACTGCACCCATACTCTGAGGCCCAAATTGGGCTCCTCCTTTCCACATCCATGTTGATGCCTCTGACAAAGCTATAGGATAATCTCTAGGCTAGATAGATGACAATTTTCCTTATGCCATTTACTTCATTAGCAAAAATATGTCCAAGGCTGAATTGAACTATACAATGACTGAAAAAGAGCTCCTAGTTGTTGTCCATTCCTTGAACAAATTTAGAAACTACATCATTGGTTATTAGAAATTTGTGCATACTGACCATGCTGATATCAAATATTTGTTGAAAAATCCTGATGTGAATTCCAGAATTGTTAGATGGTTTCTTTTATTACAACAATTTGATTTAACTATCATTGATAAGCTAGGTAGGGAAAATGTAGTTGCAAATTTTTGTCTAGACTTGCTTTTCCTGCAGGTGAGGAAGGGATAGTTGATGATTAGCCATTAGATGGGCATTTATTTTCTATCTAAGTTCTCTCTCCATGGTTTACTAACATAGCCAACTACCTAGTTGTTTCATAGTTACCTCCAAATTTGTCATCCAAGGAAAAAAGCAGAATTGTAAGGAAAAGCACCCCATTCACTTGGATTGGAGGAAATCTCTTCAAGCTAGGCCTAGATCAGATTTTGAGGAGATGTGTCAGAGAGGAGGAAGTATTTGACATCCTTCTGACCTGTCATGATGGGCGTTGTGGAGGCAACTTTGCAGCCAAGAGGACAACCTTCAAGGTACTGCAAGATGGCTACTATTGGCCCACTCTCCACTAAGATGCAAGAAGATACACCTGTCGATGTGATCAGTTCCAAATAATAGGGAAACCTAATCCCAAGGATGAAATGCCCTTGCAGCTTTAGGTGGATCTAGAGCCATTTGACAAGTGGGGCATGGATCTCATTGGGCACATTGATTCACCATCAGGGTAGAAAAGTACATAATTGTATGCACTAATTATTTGACAAAGTGAGTTGAGACAAAGGTTGTCAAGGTAGCAACATAAGAGAAAGTGGCTGAGTTCTTAAGGGAGAAAGTATTCTACAATTTTGGGTACCCTAGAGAAGTGGTCACCGATCAAGGAGCTCAATTCACATCACACCTAATTGAGAATTTGTTGAGGCAGCATAAGATCAAACATAGGAAGTCAACTTCCTATCATCCTTAGGCCAATGGACAAGTAGAGGTCACTAATAGAGAATTGGAAAGCATCCTCACCAAGGTTGTGAGAAGCAACATAAAATATTGGCCTAACAGACTTGTGGAGGCCACTTGGGCCTATAATATAACCTGGAAGACAACCACTGGCTTCACCTTTTATGACTTGGTCTACAGAAAGAAGGATCTACTCTCCATTGAGTTTGAATACAATACTTGGAGAATGGCAGAATAGTTGGATTTGGATGTTACAAAGGAAAAATAGGAGAGGTTTCTCCAGCTCAATGGTTTGGATGAATTTAGGATGCAAGCCTTCCTACACACTGAAGTTATTCAAGTACAAAGGTAGTTTTGGCATGACAAGAACATCAGGTACAAGGTTTTTTAAGAAGGGGATTGGGGTCTGCTACATGACTCCAGGTTCAAGGACTTCAAAGGCAAATTGATGACCAGGAGGCTGGGCCCATATCTAATAGGGAAGTGCCATGACAATGGGGTTGTTAAAATCAAGACCATTGATGAGGAAGGTATCCCCTTACTTGTCAATGGATACAAATTGAAATCCTATAAAATACCTCTGTCAAGGGAAGAGTTCATCAGTACCATTAGTAAGGAAGTAAATGTGATTGGAAGTGTCTTAGCTTCCAAATCACCCAATTCTTAAAGACTATTTTTAATTTTGAAAAAAAAAGAGAGAAAAAGGAAAAAAACAATAAGGGACCTAGGTGAAAACCTCTATGAGGCATTTGAGGCAAACTCTTGGGTTGAAAACCTCCTTGAGGTAGCCTAGGAGTGAAAAAAGGAAAATAAAAAAGATCCTTGAGTGAAAATCTCCTTTGAGGTGCTTAGGGAAGGAAGATAGGCTGAAAACCTCCTTTTGGGAAACTTGTGTGTCTTTAAAAAAATAAAAAAATAAAAGACAAGAAAAAAAATGCCATGGCAGGGACCTCAAACCTGCCCACTAATAAATTTTGTGATTTTGCATGTTTTTGAAGGCAATAAAGAACTCAGAGTTACGGGGACAAAAATCCAAGTATCACATCACTTTTTCCTCCATCCACTTCATCTCATTTATGCCTACCATGCCCCCATCACTCATTTCCACTTTCAGGCATCAAAAAATCAATTTTTGAGCATTTTCTAATTTTCTATAGGATGTCCTGTAGCTATTACGGGAAGATCCTGTAGCACTATAGGAATATCTTGTAGCACTACAGGATGTCCTGAAATGTTAGAGGAAAGGGATCTTGATAGGAAAACAATTATGAAGGCCTATTCTAGGTTAATTTGGGACCCTACACCTCACCATCTCTCACCCACCATCAAGTCATCTCCACACCTACCTCTCTCTCCATAAAAAAAACACAGGAAAATAAAATTAAAAAAGGAGGTCTAGAGGACATGTCCTCACTAGCCTCAACCATCCACCATTCCATCTGAGGATTCATCACCATCATCAACCCCTACACCACTACCCAACCTCCCTCTATAAAAAATGAATAAAAAAAATGAGGAAATGGAAGCTACAGGATCTCCTGTAGCAGCCTGTGTCATCACTATAACTAGCCTAAGGCTGCATCCTCCTTCACAACCAAAGAAAAAAGGAGCTCCAACATCTCTAAATACCTTATTTCTCCTCACCAAAGCTCCACAATAGTGAGGATACACCAAGCACCTACACACATGAAACAACAAGCAGACAACTACATAAGGAGGAGGAAATCAACAAAAAAAATACCAAAGAGGAACACTTACATGAGCAAGCAGCACAACAAGCCATCCTCCAGCATGCATCAATCAGAAAAGATAGGCACATGTATGGCACCTTATCCAACTCTTCCCTGAGTAACGATATGATAAAAATGTATGAATGTTGAAAAAGTTATTTTTTATAAGCTGGTAGTGGCCAATTAACTTGGCCACAGTTAGCTTGAGATCAAAAAGTGAACTGCCAATGAGCATGCCATGTTGGGGTGTCAAATCAATGAGCACCTATAAAAAAGTTGGTCGATTTAGTTATGTGAGAGTGGGTGATGATTATGATGAAGAGTGCATGATCACCAATGGTGGGCCAACAATCCCAATGAGGAAATTCTGTACCATTTCCAACCAACACAACGCTCTAGAAATCAACCATAAATAGCATAAATTCCAAACTTTCATTCACCAATTGTTCATTTCAAGATCAGAGAGACTAGGACCACCTTGGAAAACCATCAGAGAAGCAAACCCTGTTTTGGCCATACGATAGGAAACAGAGCTACATGAAGCTACAGGAAACTCAAAAAGCTACAAGAAGCACTGGAATTCCAAAAGAAGCTTGCAAGGGGGTGCCCAAGGTCAAATTGTTTAGAAATTATCATCATCCCAAACATCACAGTGAAAATTAAGTGGCCCATCTCTCCATGTTCATGGTTTGATAACTAAAAGAAGGGAAAGAAGAAAAGACTCTATTTTCTCCTAGAAATTATAGTGGGCTTGAGATTTAGACGAAATTTGTGAGAATTTAAGAGAATTGTGTGACAAAATAGGGTGTAAATTGCAGTCATCTCCCAAAAATACTTTAAACTCTCAGCCACCCTAAACTCATACTGAAGCTAGCTTACAAGACTTTCTAAATTTATTTAACCAAAGAAGATAAATGGGAGTGGGATTCAATAAAAGATAACCCACAAATACATCCAGGATTCACCTACATCCCCCTATGGTAGATATCTTTAAAAGGCATCACTGGTTGGGCTTCTTTGAGTTGCTCAAGGGGTATGATGATTATATAGCCCATGAGTTTTCCATGGCACTCAACCCTCAGGCAAGAGAAAGTGCTATTATTGTGGTGAGAGGGATGTCAATTACAATCAACCTTGAGGTGATCAGCAAAGTAACCACACTTCCTAAAGGGGTGCAATGGAGAAGGGCAGACAAGGCTAGCAACAATTTTTCTAAGAAAAACTTCTTCCTATATGATGAAGAGCCAATTGAGGACAAAAATGGGGTCAGGAGGGAGAGCCTTCCCTATCCTTGGGATGAGGTGAGTTACAACATTCTCAAATACATTTCTTGTGAAGGGAGGCTTAGTGTAGTCTATGGGTACCAATTTAGACTCCTCCATGAGTTGATATTTGGAGAGGATTACCCATAAACCAAAGGCTCAGTGTGCCTTATTTTATTTTGCAGTCAATGATAGACATGAGCCAGAAGGTGCAAGAAGGGAAACACCAACAATTAGCACATCATGGACCCATTAAATTGATACTGGAGGATGCTTTGAGCCAATTGAGAATTCCTATTCTTTGGTCCACATTTAGAGACATGGACAAAGAATATGTCCTTGAAATCCAAGTGCTTGAATATGGTGGGATCCCAACCTCTAGTGATGAAGAGGAAGCAAGAGTAGAAGAAGAAGAAGAAGAAGAGGAGGAGGAGGAGGCAGGAACAAACAAATAATAAGAAGATGAAGGGGAGGAAGAAGAAATGAAAGAAGAGAAAGAAGAAGAGGAGGAGTAGAAGGCAGATACCAACCCCGAGGAACATACCAGAGAGGGGGAGAAATCTCCAAGACTATCTCCTAAGCACACTGAAAAGGAGGCAACTGCTACCTTGGCTACCTTAAGCACACCCATAAAGTCCAAGGGAAAAATATAGAGGCATACTCCCCTCCATTTTAAAACAAGAAGAAGCACCATGATCAAGTATGGGAAGCCACAAACACCTACAAGAAATCCCATCCTCATTGACGAGTCACCAAGCAAGCAAGAAGAGGTAGGTTCCTTGGGAATGAAGAGTGAGGAAGGCACATCACAACAAGCAACCCCAAAGGCTCCCATCACCTATCTTAGGAGGTCTGTCACCAAGTCAAAATCAACAAAGTAAACCAAGGCACCTATGACCCTCTTATAGAAAGGAAAGAACGTGATACAGGATCCTTAGACAGTGCTACAAGAAACACTTTCAGTGCTACACGAAACGCAAAAAAAGCTACAAGAAGGACAATAAGGGCAGAGAGAAGGCAGGGGAGCAACACCACAGTTGCAGGAGTCGGTAGCTTCTCAAAAAGCATCTGAGGGAGATTTTCTAGAGTTGTAGGAGCCTAGCCCACAACCAAATCTGAGTTCTTACTACAAGTTAATTGAGGGAGGGAGAGTAATACCACATAAATTTGCAATTCCTCCCTTCTTTGAGCTTGAAAAGAAAACTCAAGAACACATCGGTGGATGCAAATTTCCAAGTCAAAGAAAGTAGAAGATGTGGGCCATAGGAAGAAAAACTCCTAGAGATGGGAAGGGAGTTGAGTGAGTTGATAGATAGAGAACACATCATGAGATCTCAATTACAGGTAAAAAACACATGGATGAGGAGGAAATTTCAGGAAAAAGGATAGCCAATTGGCCACCATGGAAAGCCTCTCCATGGAAGCACTTCAATGCATGATGCCATCCAAATAATATGCACTATACCTCAAGGATAAATGGTTGTAGTTTCAAATGAAGACATCAGCCCAACACGGGACCATGCCATTCCAAGTTTATAAAAAATTCATAGAGCTATGTGACAAGAGTACCCTGGAAGACAAGGCCTAAATATATGAATTTTACCTACACAACTTTTCCTTGACAGATTTGAATGTGTGGGACCCCAATGCAAAGTTGGGGGACTTGCAGCTGATGGCCCTTGCATCATGGATGGGTCATGAGAAGGCCAGGGTTGAGGAAGTATAGATAATAGTAGAGAAAGAGGAAAGAGAGCCCCTCTACATTAGAGCAGAACAAATAAATTCCATGGATGTCATTAGTAACCACAACATCATTTCCAATGATTCCCAACTTGCACCAAGATACATGGCTACACAAAAACATGCCATCCCCTGTTTTTATAACACTTTAAGATTACTGGGGAGTGAAAGCCATAAAACATGCCAAAGGAGATGGAACAAATTTCCGCACTATCTAAGGATCAGAGAGTACCATTCCCTTGAGAGGTTGAGAAATGCATTGGAAAAAACCCCCCTGTATAAAAATGACATTCAGAGACTAAGGATAAATTGGATTGGTTTGAAACTCAGTCCACTCTTGTTGTTGAGTCTATCAATAGGTTAACTATATGGGTCACAATGCCACTCTCCAACTTATTAAAATTGACTTTTCTCACATTTATTTACATATTTTGTTATATTTTGCTTAGCGAGAAGGGTAAAGGTGAGTTGCTATGTCATGTGGCCTAATATGTATTAAATGCAGGAATTGGAGTAGTTTTGGGCTAATTTAAGTGTAGGAACTAGAGGTGGACAAGCAAGAGATATTTTAAGAGATTGGTCTCCCTCATTTAATCCTCAAATCATTCGAATATTCCTCCACCATATATCATGACGTCAGAGTTACTAGCAACCAAGCACGCTGAGTTCATTGGCAGCCAAGCCATTGAAAATCAAAGATAAGTTATTATCGAGTTAGGGGGCCAAGTCTCCCTATTTTTTAGGAAGTTGTTGGTAGCTTCAATTTGTATAAATAAGAGAGCCAAGGGACTCATTAGGATTCAATTTTTTGATGTAGCCTATAAGCAATTTGAGATGAAAGATTGTGACTGTTATTTGCTATGTTGTATTTGACATTTTGATGATAATGAGAAGTTCGACCTTGATCCAGCATTGAGTTGACTCAGAGGCCTGAAGCTCTGGGGTTAGGGCCCAACCCTAGCAACATTTCCTCTTTTTGTGTATGTATTCTTAGATTAAGATGATAGTTAGCTGTTGAAATTATTTATGTTTTGTTTAGATTAACAAGTATTTGAATGATTGCTTAATCTTATTTCCATTTAGTTTGAAGAAGTAGATCAGTGGTGCAGTAGTGAAGGAAAGTACTTCAGAAAATCTTGTGACAATGGCCTCTTCCTCATCTCCCTTGTGGGATCATGATTAGAGGGCCCCACTCTAACAACCCCAAAAACCGAGTTTGTCTTTTAGTCATTACATAGATTAGGTTCCATGATTAAATAGATCACTGTTTATGATTTCTTGGAAGCACCTGCAACTGTTATTTTGTTTCTTAAGTTTTCCATAGATTAGAAGGCATTCCATTCCATAGATCTAACCATTAGCAATAGATATATAAAATTTCTCAAGATTCAACTCATGTTTTCCATGTTGGTATATAGTGATGCATAGTTGAAGAGGAAAACAAGTTTCGTTGCAGGGATTGTTGATCTGCAGGGAGGAACTCATCCAACCAGCTTCACCTAAGTCTTCTCCACCTTCTGCCAAGGCATACCAGCCCATAGTTCAAATCTATGTTTTGCAGCCACCGTGAACATCCACCTTGGGAAAATCCAACATCACTTTAGTGCCGATCTTAGCCTTGGGTAATGTGAACCTTCCTTATACCTCCTCTCATTGTCATACATCTCTCCAACACCTTATTCCACTATTCTTTCCCTCCTAAATCTTTCAACTAATTTCTTGTAGAAAACTAGGACATCTTGTAGCAAACTAGGACATCTTGTAGCAGTTCCTGTAGCAGCTACATGATCTCTTGTAGAAGTCTATTTGACCCTATTTTGATCATAAATGCTAGTATGAGTATAGGTTAGGCCCTCATCTTGGATTCCATGCCTATAAGTGCCACCTAAGACCAACTCTCCCATGCCTGTCCCACCCTGCAAGATAAGATAACACAACATAGCATTTACATTTCTGAATTTAGGAATTAAAAGACTCTTTTTCTGCAAATGCAACATGCGATAGTTAGTGAATGCATATATGAATCATATGAACTTCCCATGTTCAATTAGTCCAAATAGATAGATGATAAATGCAAGGTTAGCTTAGTTCTTTTTTGCAAGTAATTTGTGTCATTTCCTAGCTAGATGATTCATAGAATTTTCCATTTAGTAACCTTCATTTCCTAAATAGACAAGAATTTACTTTCCTGTACTGGAACTAGCTTTACCTTCATTGTTAGTAGTCAAACTCCTTCTAGTTAATTGAAGATTGGTTTGAAACCCTAGTGGTCAATTGCCCCAGTTGAGAAGTGAGATAAGTAGAATGTTGCATATGATGTCCATATAGCACTGCCATCTCCAAGTTTGTATGAAACCCCGGGTTGATAAAGTAAAGTTGGTAGCCCTAGGAGTTGTGGCATCCTTGCTGCAATACTGAGGCTCATCAAGGGGAAAGGTAAAGCTTCCCATTCAAAATCGGATTCTTGCCATGGAGGTAATAAGAAAGACATGATGAAAGTTAAGTGCTTTCTTATCATGAGCTGGGCCATTTTTCTACAAATTGTCCACTCAAGAAGTCCAAGAAGAAGTCATGAGGAGGAGCGACAAGTGATGCTTTGGCCTCTCAATTCGAATTGGAATTTTCCCTTATTGCATGCATGGTGTCATCAATGATGGGAAGTGTATGGTACTTAGACAGTGGAGATTAATTCCACATCATTGGTGACAAGGAGTTATTTAGTGACCTGGAGGAGAAAGATCTCCAGATGCATATCAAGATGGGTGACGATGGGAGGTATAGAGCTACTAGATTGGGCATGATTAATTTTCAGAGGGAGAATGGGGCTCCCCTTACCTTGAAGAATGTTATGTATGTGCCTGGGCTAAAGAAGAACTTGGTATCCATTGTGATGCTTGAGGATAGAGGCTATGATGTGATCTTGTTGAAAGGAAAGGCGTTCCTTCAAAACATAGCAACAATTCAAGTAAAGAAGATAGGGATTCAGGTGAAGAATCTCTATAAGCTGGAGGTAGAGGATTGTGCTACTTTTAGCACAAAAGTAGAGATGGTGTAGAGCTGAGATGTTGGCAAGTTTTGGGACATGTGATTGGGTCACTTGCATCATGGGGCTTTGAATATCATGTAATAGATCTCCATCGGTTTTCCAAAAGGTACATTAGAGCAAGTTGATATATGCAAGGGGTGTACTTTGGGTAAATACACCAAGTCCTCCTTCCACGACAGAGACAATCGAGCAGAGGTTATTCTAAAGAAAGTCCATTTAGATGTGTGTGGACCATTCTCGATAGCTTCCATGATCAAACACATGTATTATGTTATATTTGTTGATGAATTTTCTAAAAAATGCTAGATATTTTTCAAATAGAAAAATGATCAAACCTTCAAAAAATTTTATGAGTTTAAAGCAATGGTGGAGAAAGATTCGAGCAAGAAGGTTAAAGCTCTATAAAGTGATAATGGTGGTGAGTATGTTTCAAATGAGTTTAAGAACTTCTGTGTAGCGGAAGGGATTAAACAGGAGTTGAAGACACCCCATTACCCTCAGTAGAATGGGGTGGCTGAGAGGAAGAAAAAAATCATAGCAGGGGCAATGAGGGCGATGTTGCCTAATCAGGGTCTCCCACTACACTTGTGGGCTGAGGCATGCAACACAATGCTTTATGTTCAGAATTGTAGCCCACATCAGATACTTGGGATGAAGACACCAGAGGAGGCTTATTCCAGTAAGAGGCTGGATGTTGGTCACTTTAGGATTTTTGGGTCATCAGTATATTTCCATGTGACCAAATATGCACAGAAGAAGCTTGAACTAACAATAGAGTTGAGGATATTTATGGAGTACATTGATATACCTCACAACTATCAAGTGTACTTTCTGACCAGCAGGATGACGTTGGTTCGCAGGGATGTCATATTCGATGAGGAGAAGGCCAAGCGAGTTTCCCTTGAGAGGGAGCTCCAACTACATGTAGTTGAGGATATTTTAGCTCCTATGGTTGAGGAGCCTCAAATTGATGTGGAGCATCCACATGTAGAGGATTTGGGAGTGGAGACATCCACTCAGGAAAAGTCTTCCATAGATGGGAGAAAGTGCACCAGAGAGGCATATAGATTGTTGTCGAATGCTAGAGAGAATGTGGGAGCACCCACATCACAATGCATATAGAGGGGGTCACCTGAAAGGTACACTAGATACATGGCTCTTATGAGCAGATGTGTTTTTACAGAGCCATCTTCCTTTGAGGAAGCAGTGCAACAGCTGATTTGGGTTGATGCCATGGTGGACGATTATGACTCCATAGTTCGTAATAATGTTTGGGATGTGGTCACAAGATTGGAGGATAGGTTTGTGGTGAGCTCCCATTGGATTTACAAGGTAAAGCAAGTTGAAGATGGTGGTGTGGAGAATCATAAGCCTAGATTTGTGGGCACAGGTATAGGGGGTTGACTATGATGATACCTTTGCTCCTGTTGCAAGGTAATCTTCGACCAAATCTATATTGGAACTATCAGTGTAGATGGGGTGGAAGATAAATCAGATGGATGTAACGATAACCTTCCTTAATGGCATTGTTGTGGAGGTAAATCCCCTCTGCGGACAGAGGCGATCCCACTAGCCCCACAGGGGTCTAGCAACAATCATACACGCTGCATGCAAGTTCCTAATTGCACAATTTAAAAGTCGATCAGAAAGACCAACCTGGGATCCAACGCTATTTGCTGTGGGAGAAGTGTCGCTCTTGTCCTTTAGCTTTGGCCGGTCACTATCCTTGCGCTCCACGCATGGACACCTGCACAAATGAAGAACAACCCAAAACGAGCGTAAAATCCAATATCATACAATTATATATCAGTCAAGCAGGATATAACTCAAATATTACCAGAAGAACATGTGAGTGGAACCATAATAACAGTCACTCATTATTCAATAGAAAAAGAGAAGAATTACAACCAATAAAGGCTTGACGCTGCAAATCTCCTCCAACTGGGTCAGCAGTCCAACATGTCTTGCAAAGTCACTTCCTCTCTCAACAATCCGGCAGCATAAACTCTCTTTCAGCTCTCACTATCAATTTAGCATAATCTTAGCTTACTCGAAACTTCAACACTCTGACACTATCATTAGCACTAGCCTATTCAATGTGGGGTGACAAGCATTTATGGATGGAAGAGGTGGAAGTATTCATCGTATCCGGACACCTACCGAAGATTTGGCATTGTCCCAGAATAGCCTTTGGACTGAGTTGTCATGGATGAAAAAGATGACACTCGACCATATCCATGGGATTTTTCCAGAGAACTGCATGAGTTAATGGAGGAAAAAAACACTTCAGTGTGCGTTGACCAAAAATCATGACTAATTTTGTGTGGCTCGGGCTTTGTTCAGTGACAACGCGTCCATGGGCGCGCCGTCTTTGTAGGAACTGAGCCATTGGCGTGGGTTAGACACTGTGGACCCGCGCTAATGAAAAAAGGGCATTTTCCAAGGCTAATCTTCAAAGGGTGTCTTCAGGGATATTGAAGTTCATACTTAGGAGACCTCAATGCAAGTGTTTTCAAGTTGTGTCACTGGTCACAGGTCCGTAAATGTGTCCTCCAATGTGTGACAGTGGGGGTAACAAGGACGGTGACCAACGGTGACAAATTACTGCGTAACAGATGCCCCCTAAAGCATGAGCCTCGAGAGAGAGAAAGGTGAAGTGCTTTACAAGATCATATCCAACTGCCGCCGAGAATCTGCATGGAGAGATACAGTATGATAGTTCAAATACATAATATATGTGGTATGGGCACAGCCATCCATTGACAGAGTACATAATAATCAAGATCCGTAGTATGGATGCAGCCATCTAGTTGGGATCGATAAATAGACTCAGGTATGGTCGCAGCCATCCAGTGAAAAAGTCATGTATCAAAATCACGCCTGGATTACAACAGACACAATCCAGGGTCTTGCGCTCCACCTCGACCCGAACACAAGTACAAGTCCAAGCAATGTGAACATGTAAGCTG